>CAAKHD010005279.1:96193-108488 GCA_901007705.1 Fistularia tabacaria
ACTCCCCCTCCGACGACGCCTCGGGCTGCGCCTCGGAGGAGTACGCCTGGATTCCCCCTGGACTGAAGCCTGAGCAGGTGCACGCACAACACACACACACACACACTCACACACACACTCAAACACACACACACACACACACACACACACACACACACACACACACACACACACACACACACACACACACACACACACACACACACACACACACACACACACACACACCAACACACACATGCACACACGCATGCACACATGCACAGTCACACATGCACACAGTGGCAAGAGGACAGTGGTGCAAACCCTCATTGACTGGGAACAAAGGGCAATCAATCTTTATTAGTTAATTATGTCAAATGATTTGACAAGAAATATGTTATCAGCTTGTCAGATTGCATTAGGTCTCACACAGATGCAAGTACTTACATCCACATACACACACACGCACAGGGGCACGCACACACCTCGAGGTATTAGACGTCACCTCAAATTGCATCAGCAGAGTGTGACCCACTGTGGCTTTACTAGCAGCAAGGACTGCTCTCTTTGACATTCAACTCTTGTGGAGTTGATGTATTTCATTTGAAAGAGATGAACGGAAGTAGGGTCTTTTGACTCTCGGTCCCAAATTTTGTTTGAAGAGACACACATAAACAACCAGACACCCACGCAGGCTAAAATGGAAAATCTGTTCTCCAATGATATGTAGCAAAGCTTTTGATGTTGTGCTGTAATTAGATACACTTTCAATCTTTCCGATCTCTTTGTTGATTTTTCCTTTGTAATTAAACACATCAATTTATTGATTACATTTTGCTGATGAAGTGTGCTGTTATTTTGTTCCAGTGTGACTGTGACAAATGCCCCTAAATGTGGCAAATGTTTTTTTTTATGGGTGAGCAGGGTTAGGGTTAAGAAAAGTTCACATGCTAGGACTTTTTAAAGTCATCACATTGCTGAGTTGTTTACAGCATATGAAGTCCTCTCTTGAATCACATGCAGTTTATATTCTATATCACTGACAGGCTAAATGGGGTCACTAATATCTTAACGGGAGTTTAAGCTGGCCTCTTTCGTCTTCTGTCAGGACTATTTCTGGTGCAAAAATTCACATTACCCCTTTTTTTTCATGGTTCAAAAGGAAACAACCAAAATTATGTTTTTTTTTCAAAGTATCTCAATGCATAACTGATGTGTGGCCTGAATGTCAGGTCATTACGGCTAGTGTACCTGCTCCTAATGCAACCAAGAATTATTCTGAGTTCTGAGATCTTCTCCAAGTCATGCACTTTGGTTTTCACTGCTTCAGCCTGTTCAGCCAACAGCTTCAGGAGTTTCAAATAATAGATTATTAATGTATATACACCTGATCAGCAAGGCATTTGGCTGACAGCTTTTTTACAACTGATACAGAGCACTCCAGAGCCAGAATCCAGAAAAGTCTGGATCTCATCTGATGTGCTCCAAAAATCTCCCTGCATGTAGCAAACTGGGTAAAAACATGTTGTGAAAACTCTGTTGTAAGAGCTTCCTCCTAAAGCTAAGGGAGTAGTTCTGCATGTTGGGACATTCGTTTAAACCCCATGGGAAGTAGATGAGTAAATTATTGTTTTTGTTCATATCATTTCTTATTGTGGTGTGATTTTCCACACTGCATTAAGCATCAAGTGAGGTGTTTGCATGCGTGCATTGCCCAAGAACAGTGTTTGCTTGGCAATGTTATACCCAAAGCAGCACCATTACTTTTTTATAAGGAGTTTTTTTTCCTCTTATTTTCCTTTCCATTTTTCAAGATGAAGAAGCACTGTCTAGACCAAAATGAAATCAGTCAACTGTTGAATTGCTGTTTGATGGGGGATCATTGGTGGAACTTATCATCATTGGCATGAGCAAATGGCAGCCATGACCAATCGCCTTTAGGAGATTGTTATAGTTACCTGTGTTAGAATTCTCCTCACTGACAGGTCACCAATACAATGTATTATTCTTTGCCTATGGGTCAACCTCTGAACATTATTTAGGAAGTTGATTATTTTTACATGAGAGACGTGTTGCTATATGGATGTTTTTTTTTTTATTCAAACAAGAATGTGTTCTTTGAGAGTAAGCATTGTTTAACCGCAGAAAACAAATAGAACAGGTAGCCTAGTTATGCTTTTAGGTGAAAAGTGGTTCCATTCCAGTTCACCAATTAACACGCTATTTCTCATCACATACTTTCCACTCATTTCACAAAGTTACGATCATAGGCTGTCTAAACCCCCAGCATACACTGACACATGATGATTGGGGACTCACAAATCCCTGTCTTTTTTTTTTCCATGACCCTTCAAATCCCCTCTCACCTACCCTTGCTGCAGAGCCTTGCAGAGCCTGACTATTTATCAGAAGCTCCTCTTGGATAACTGCCTGGCTGTTGGATGTGTTACTCTTAGCCATGGCAGCCCAAAAGCTCATATTGAGCCCTATCAGTTTTAATTGGCATTCTCGCCTTTGAAATGCATGCAGTGATTAGGCCTTGAGAGCCAACTGCTTAAGCCCCCTCCTTATCATCGTCCCTTGGTGCCTTGCCACCACACTGCATGGTATTCTCATGCACGTACACATATGCAAGCCCACACTCACTCATACGCGCACACAAACACTGTTGGTGCAATGTATCCTATGAAATGTAAAATATAGACAAACATTTTTGATGGATACTTGAGAAGATTTCATGAAATTCTGTAGTTAGTAGACACAAACATACGGGTGTGCGCAGGCAGAGGATGTGTGTACCCACAAAGATTTCATCCCACCTCTCTAATTAGTCTGAAGAGAAGAGACTGGGGAGCAGAACAGGTTGCCGCCTTTGGTCTACCTTCGTAGAGCTGGCAGACAAGAAGGCACAAGAATCATCTTATCCCTCCTTGGTAAAGAGACCAGCTTCCTCTGAAACATTCAAAACCAGCTCAAGGGTTATTCTGCATGTCAGGAACTTTCTGGTGATCAACCAGACCCAGTTCTATTTTATTCAAGAGCTGTGAGTTTCATTTCTTCAAATTTAAAGAGTGTTTGAGGGTATGAACGAGGATAAAGCTGTGATGAAAAATAGAACGAGGGGGATAAAGCACTGATCTCGGAACATTAAATGAGAGAGAGATTGAAAAAGTGGGAAGCGGTAATGACTTTGCCTTGTTTTAGGCGGTCTATGATAGAGAACTAAAATGAATGATTCATACTGGAGCTGGTAAGATACTGTGATAATCCATAGTATTTGCACTCCAATGGTATCAGATTGAACAAAGTGATACAATTCATCAACATCACAGTACACAGTCCTTGTAGGGCTCACTTCTAGTTTTCCACAAACTACAAAGAAAAGCACTGTTGGATCATCTTAAGTGAGACCTTGTCTTACCCCGTCACCAAAGTGCCATAATAAATGCATCATCACCAATACATTGTTCGAATTAACCACCATTATATTTGCACAAAAACAGCTTATGAAGTTAAATAAGAAGGTTTTATATGGAGGGAAATATGGCATCCTGGGCTTTTCCTAACACAACCAATTGCTTATCAGCTTTGCCTAATGTTGTCAAACAGGTTAATTATTACTGAGAGTAATGCAGTGGTAAGATCTGATGACGGGCACTGGTTATTAAAAAAAAAAAAAATGAAGATCTGGGCATAATGCTGCATGTGGCATGTGTAGTTGCATGTCAGCGTGTTGTGACACAGCTACTAATTGCAGTCAAACCCACTGATGTTCCTTGTACGAGGATGGCATGCACAGAGAGTGGAATGAAGCAAGAAGCGGAATGGGGAGAGGGAATGAGTGATTCAGAGCCAAGTGGATGCTAGGGACATTAATGAGAGTCAGGGCAGTTATGTCTCTCAATAAAGCTACACTGAGCTGGGAGAGAAGACACTTCAAGAAAAAATATGAAGAAAGAAAAAAAAGAGAAACCAAGAAGTGGTCTTCATCCTTTCACATTTGTAGTTATAATTTTTTTTTTTTTTTTTTTAACAAGAAGATGAATCACTCCAAAGTACAAAAAGCAAATACATACAGGAATCAGCCTCCTTAGTGTGACTCAGTGGTAATACATGCATTGACATTTTATAGTCTGAGTTGATAATTAACGGTCATGTACCTGAGGCACACACACACAGATATTTGAAACATATTACAGTGTATTAGTAAGATGAAGAAAGTAAATCAAGCTTTCCCTTTAATCAATACAGAATATTAATCATGGGTGTTTGGCTAATTGATCCCATTACATTACTACCTGCCTCCTGAGTCTCTCATCCATTCTTGTTTTGTTTATCTTCATTTTAAACTAGATGGATGAAAAAAGGTCGGTACTGGATTTGTAGCCTGCTGAATTTCACCTTATTCAGTAAGCAAGCACATTAATTGGCCATTAAAAGGAACCTACAATTACCAAAGAGTATTCGGTCTTGAATAATATTCTGACAAAACAATGTACTCTTGATACAGAAGTTCACCTGCTTGTGAAATGGTGATATTCCGTTGTTTTTCTAATGGCATCAATAACTTGGAGGTAGTTCATGTGCAGCGTGATATTCCTGGTTCGTGAGCAAGTTCACTAACTCTTAATTAGGAAATAAATCACGGCGTTGCATCTCAAAAAACACTTTAAAGTGTTTCAAGTGGCAATTGCATAGAGAGAGACGGCTGATAGTGTGTGCACAGCGAGGTAGTATGTGTGTGTGCAAGCTGGTATGTCCACTAATGTTAATTTTGGTACCTCCTCCAGGTTCTCGCCCTCCATGCTTGTTAGTATAACTCCTAACATATTCTCTCTTTCTCTACATATAAACACTCTTTGATTTTCCTTTTGTCCCTTTATCTGAGCTGCTGTTGAAAACTTTTAATCATGACAAATGTTTGAAATAAGAAAGCAACCCAAAAAACAAATATTTGTGTCATTGTGCATCTCAGTTAACCCATTTGTATGTTGATATATATACATGTACATGGTGAGACCCATTTACTTTCTTTAACATTACTGTTTCCATCTCAATTCCTATACTGACACACACACGCACATAAATATTTTAATTTTATTCATTCACTCTCTCCAGGCCACTCAACTCATGAAATGGATGGAGGCAAAAGAGCATTAGCGCAGATGAATGGACTGACTGGCCTAACACAATCTGGCTCACTTCAGTAAACAATTTAATATGAACTCTCCCACTGTGAAGTTATCCCATCAGGGCTCGGCACTTAATCTCAGTTTGACTTGATCATACAGGCTGTGATGGATACAGTTTTGACAGAGGAAAACTTGTGTGTTTTTGGTTGTGTGTGTATGTGTGTGAGAGAGGGAAAGAGAGAGAGATCAAGAGGAAGAAAGAGAAAGAGAAAGAAAAGGAGAATGGAGAATGATGTTCGGGCATGATGGATACCATAGACAATTGGCAGAGGGGTGAGCTGTGTGAGGCAGAGCTGATAATTACAGTATTTATCTGGGTTAGGTGTCATGGCTCCCTATGCCGCATTATGAACGGATAAAAAGGCTGAAATGCCTTTCAGTGCATCCCATCAATTCATCACGTGCCCCTTACTTCTTCAAGGGAACTATAAAGGAACTAGATGAACCGTATCATTGAAGTGAATGTTTTCAAGTGCAAGATGTAACCACCTGAGGCTGTACGGTGCATGTAGAAATACATTCAGGAATATTAATACATTGCATGATATACTATTAAAAACATAAACAGAACATCAATGCTGATTAAAACAGTTAAGTCTTCATTTGAACTTGCTACTAGGCTTACCTCAATAAATTCAGTCTACACTGGCAAGAAAATATATCAGCTGACCCCTGACTGTTCTCAGGCACCCACGTCATAATCAAGTGTGTCCATGACTCAGCTGCTGGTGTCATGAGCAAATATAGTCAAGATCTCCTTCCTCTTATTTATGGATCCATCGTTTGAAGTTTTAATATTTTCCGTTTTTAAACTTTCTTCTGTCTCTGCAATTCTGCTTTTTCATGTATTGAATCTATAATTATGATTATATATGTTGTAGGCAGCATAGTAGTGCAGTAGTGGCTGGCACTTCCAGGCTTCAGCTGACTGTTTGTGGTGTTTTATAGCCAAGGTTTCCAGCTGTCTTTTAGGTAAAGTTATCCATTCCATTCCAGGTTGGAGGCCCAGAGAAAGACTGAAGCTAAAGAGGAGATTTATGGATGGAATGAAAGAAAACATGAGGTTAGTTGGTGTGAGGGAGGAGGATGCAGAGGAGATGGTGAGATGAAGGCGAGAGATTCACTGTGGCGACCCCTGAGGGGAGAGGCTCGAAGGAAAATTAAAATAAGGAAACCCATTCTAAATTCTTTGTGTAATTTACACTGAATAAATAGTTCACTATTTATGATTCCTGCATGCATGCTTCTTCTTCTGCATTTTTCGGTTTCCTTGGAGGAACAACTTCTTTGTGTAAATTATTAAGTTGATGGTGTTCTTTTTTGTCTTTTTTTCCTTATTTAAATAAATGCATGAAAAGATGAATCACGCCCAGTAAAAAAGCATGTTGGCTAGAATACTTGACTAATGATGCTGGATATCACGTTGGGCAGATTGCTTCATTAACTACAATTCAAAATTATGAAAAAATGAATAGTAAAAATGGTCTTCTGGGGGAGGGCTGCACGGTGGCACATGGTTAGCGCTTCAGCCTCACAGCACGAAGCACAATTCCGACAAGGGACTTTTCTGTGTGGAGTTTGCATGTTCCCCCTGTGTCTGCATGGGTTTCCTCCGGCTTCTCCGGTTTCCTCCCACAGTCCAAAAACATGCAGCAGGTTAATTGGAAAAAATTGGGAAAAAATTACCTCGAATGAGTGAGTGAGTGAATGCTGTTTGTCTGTATATGTGGTCCAGTCCAGGTTGTACCCCGCCTCTCGCCCGATGACAGCTGGGATAGGCTCCAGCATCCCCCGTGACCCTGAGTGCAGGATAAGTGGCAGGTGATGGATGGATGGATGGATGGTCTTCGGGGGTCAATGTTGTGTGCTCACATAATGCAACAGCCTGGACTGCAAAAACAGGAAACAAGCGCTCAATCAGACAGGGACCTGATAGCAAAGATGGAGAGACATACATTCAATCTCAAGTTGTCATCTGACATCTAACCATTGCATACACTTTAGGAGGACCTATGATTTGTCCCAAATGATTAACAAACTGACACAGAGTGCAGGAGAGGTGATTAGAGATACTTGTTCTGATGGATTCATTTCACTTGACAGCCTAACCAAAGATGCAAATCCAAATATTTTTCACTAAGTTTGTGTCTGACAGTTAAAGAGTCCTGGAATTTTCTTAAAAAATTGCCCATTAACTGCACTTTTACTCAACTCCATCAAGTTGTTCCAAAACTCAAGCCTATCTTTGAACCTATTCGTGGTTGTCTCACCTGTCAGTACCGTGAATCAGTGTGTAGTGTAATCGATAATCTATGGTATATCATCATCACATCACTGCTATTTTCTGTCTGTACATGTGGCTTAAGAATAGAGTTGAGGTTAATTGACTGCCCTGCGGCCACGTGGCTGGAATCTAATCTTACCAGTAATGTCGGGGAAACAAAGGAGAATTTAGCTTTCATCAACCCTTCAGCTGAAACTGTGACAGACTGTGGTGGAGAAAGTGAACAGCACCAAACTTTGAAGAGTATACTTTAGAGCTTGCAGGATTTCACATTGTCAGTCCAACACTATCTTCTTCTTATTTTCCTTTCAGCTACTCCTTTTAGGGGTCACCACAGCAAATCAACCTCCTCCATTTAGCACTGTTCTCTGTATCCTCTTCTCTCTCACCAACTAACTTCATGTCCTCTTTCACTATATCCATAAATGTTCATGTTTGTTTTCCCTTAGACCTCCTACCTAAAAACTCAAACCCCAATATCCTTCTACCAAATAGATTCACTATCCCTCCTCTCTACAAACATCTAACATGCACTGTCCCTCTGATGAACTCATTCTGGTTCCTATCCGTCCTCTTCACTCTCAAAGAGAACCTCAACATCTTCATCCCTGCTTCCTCCTGTTCTGCTTCCTGTCTTTTCTTCAATCTCACTTTCTCCAAACCATACAGCATCGCTGGTCTCACCTTTGTCTAGTACACCTTTCATTTCAGTCAGGCTGATACTCTTTTATCACACATTACCCATGACACTATTCTTCACCCTTTCCTCCTGCTTGAAACCTTTTCTTCACCTCATTTCCATACTCTCCGTTGCTCTGGAATGTTGACCATAACTACTTTTATCCTCCACCTTCTTTAACTCAACTCCCTGTAGCCTCACCGTTCCACTCTCATTCACACACATATTCTGTCTTGCTGTTATTAACCTTCATTCCTCTCCTTTCAAGGGCATACCTCCCCCTCTCTAGATTTTCTTCCAGTTTTTCTCTAGTCTCACTACAGATCACAGTGTCACCTGAAAACAGCATGGTCCATGGAGATTCCTTACTAACCTCATCTGTCAGCCTATCCATCACCACTGCAAACAAGAAGGGGCTTAAAGCTGACCCCTGATACAGTCTCATCTCCACCTTGAACTTCTCTGTCACACCTGCAGAACACCTCACCACTGTCCCACAGCCAGTATGCATGTCCTGCACTAGTCTAGCATACTTCTCTGCCACTCCAGACTTCCTCATACAATACCAGAGTTGATCTCTTGGCAACCTGTTGTCCAGGTCTACAAAGGCACAATGCAGCTCCTTCTGACCTTCTCTGTGCTTCACTACCAGCATTCCTAAAGCAAATACTCCTTCGGTAGCACTCTTTTTAGGGATGAAGCCATACTGCTGCTCACAAATGCTGACTTTTACTCTCTAGTTTCCACTACTCTTTTTCATAACTTCATTGTATGGCTCATCAACTTCATTCCTCTATAGGAATTCTGCACATCTCCCTTACTCTTAAGAAATGGGCACCATCACCCTTCTTTACAGTTCCTCAGGCATCTTCTCACTTTCTAAGATGCGATTGAATAATCTAACCAGGAACTCTGCTGCCACCTCTCATAGACACTTTCGTACCTCCAAAGGTATATCATCGGGACCAACTGCCTTTCCACTCCTCCTCAATGCTCTCCTCTCTTCATCTTCACTCATCTCTGCTACTTTGTGGTCCACAATAGTCACTTCTTCTACCCTTCCCTCCATTTCATGTTCCTTATTCATTAGCTCTTCAAAGTACACTTTCCACCTTCCCATCACTTGCCTGGCACCTGTAGATACATTTCCCTCTCCATACCTCTCTCAAGTATGTCCTCTCCATCTCTATCTCTCTGTTTTGCCTCCCTGTATAAATCGTTCTCTCCATCCTTACTGTCCAACCTAGCATAGTCATCATACGCCCTTTGTTTGGCCTTCGCTACCTCTACCTTTACCTTACGCTGGATCTCCCTGTACTCCTGTCTGATCTCCTCAGTTGCCTCACTGTCCCACTTCTTCTTTCCTAATCTCTTTCCCTGTAGATACTCCTGTACTTCCTCATTCCACCACCAAGTCTCTTATAAGTTACCATATCTTCCTGCCTTTTCTGGAAACAGCCATTTCCACCTTTTTTGCAAAGTCTACCACCATCTGTCCCTCTGTGTTCCCATCCTGGATGCCAAACCTGCCCATCACTTCTTCAACACCTCTATTGTCTGCACCACCATTTCCATTGAAGTCTGCACCCATTACCACTCTCTCACCTCTGGAGATATTCGTCATTACCTCATGTAACACCTCCGCAATTGCCCTCAGGGGACAAATAAAGTTTTTGAATTGAATTAAATTTCCTCATTCCAAAATTTCTCATTTTCCTCTTACTCACATCCCCCCCTGTGAGGCATATCCACAAACAACATTGAGCAACACGCCTTCAAATTTCCAGCCTCAGAATTATAATGTATACTTTATTAATCCCTCATGGGGAAATTTGTTCTCTGCATTTAACCCATCATAGATGAACCATGAGCAGTTGGCTGCCGTCTACCAGCACCTTGGGAGCAGTTAGGGGTTCAGTGTCTTGCTCAACAACACTTCGACACACTAGGAGGAGCGGGGAATCAAATCCAGAGCATTCCTAACAAATTCTTCCCTCAAGATCATGCCTACTCCATTTCTCTTCCTATCAATACCATGATAGTACAACTTAAAACTTGCAGTTAAGCTTCTAGCCTTGCTACCCTTCCACCTGTTCTCCTAGTCACAAAGTATATCCACTTTCCTTCTTTGCATCATGTCAACCAACTCTCCAGCTTTTCCTGTCATCATCCCAATATTCAAAGTCCCTACCCTCAGTCCCAGACTCTTGCCTTTTCTCTTCCCTCTCTGCTGTTGAACACGCCTTTTTCCTCTCCCCCTCTCTGACTCAAGGCAGCCCAATTTCCACTTTTACCATGTAGGTTATCGGCACCAATGGTGTTGGTTGTCACTCAGGGCCTCAAAGGCCCAGTATGGGTTTTGTAAGTTCGATTTGCATTTTAGGTTTTGGCACAAGTCTTACGCCAGATGCCCTTCCTAATGCAACCCTCTGCATTTATCTGGGCTTGGGACCAACACATAAACGCACTGGCTTGTGCCCCTCTGAGACTGTGTCAATCCAACATTATTGCTACGAAAATAATGTTAGACAATTTTCTGTTACCATTCTATTTTCGAAGATTCTCTGTACTTTTCCACCTCTCTTTCACATATACCCCCCCTTGTACTTTTCCATTTTTTCCATGTGAGACATAAGCCCATTGATGCTCTCATGGTCATGTAATGGCCTTGAAGATAGCCACTGTCTCCCATCCTATTTTTATCTGTGTCCACACCTGTTTTGTGAGCTACATCATACTTCTCAATGCCTGTATTTTTTAAACTTTTGTATCAGAGAGACTCACTATAACCAATAAAGCTGAGTCTTTCTGGAGGACAAGCAGACACAGTCTCTGTCTCTGCTTCTCTCCGCTCCCTGTTGCTACAAACTAACCTCTGATACAACAGGGCTCATCCACCATCAGCTAGAAGATCCGGACCCTGGCCTTGGACTGGGAGGGGACAAGGAGGACCAACTGAGGTTCCCGGGGGTCACCACAAGAACCTCGCCTCAAGACATGTCCTTAACAATTGATATGCCTTAGTGATTCTAGAAATAGTAAATGTGCCAAATGTATGTCACACATTCACTCATTCATACAAACATTTATTCACTGCTGGAATTTTGGGCTTGTGTGCTTTGTGAGGCCATGTCCTGGCCTCAAAAGGATAAATTCAGTGATAGCACTGCTACATAGCACTTGGATCAACTGCAGGTTAAGTTTGTTACCCAAGAACAAAAATTCCTTGCTGTAGCTCTGAATTCAGACAGTCACCCTCCAATATTAATCCAGTTTACTATGCAAGGCTCCCCCTTGAACAATGCTATAAAATTGGAGTGTGAAGGAGATAGCCACTGGCATTGGATCATTTACAATTTTATTATTTAAGCATTATGAACATGATTTTATGTTTAAATGTCAGTGTTCGCGCCTATATCAGTATCAGTATCAGTGCACATCAATAATAACACTCCCTCACAGGCAAAGAAAGAAGCAAATTGACTCTCTCCCTCTCTCTGTCTCTCTCATAAATGCACTGTGACTCAGCTATTCCTTTATGGTCAACAATACCAGACACATTACTATTACATATTCACATGTCTACAGTTAACGTCACTGTTTCCTGACGGCTGCTTTATTGTATTGCTATTTAGTCAATCTCTGGATGACTCATTACATCTTTTCTTCAATATTTGCACTTTACTACATCACATTTACAGTTTTACCATACTTCTGTGTTTGGTAATCATTCACTCTCTTTGATTCTACATATTCAAATTCCTTACCAGTGTTTGGATATCTGTTGTCATTGTGAGAATATGTTGTTATATTATGAATATGTAGTTATGTTATGTTATAATATAATATAATATAATATAATATAATATAATATAATATAATATAATATAATATAATATAATATAATATAATATAATATAATATAATATAATATAATATAATATAATATAATATAATATAATATAATATAATATAATATAATATAATACAATACAATACAGAATTCACAACAAGGCTGTCCTTGACTTACTCCGGTATGTAATGCTAAAAATCACAATGTGGACAGGGATTTAATTAGTTATTGAGAAGAGCCGAACAGGAGAAAGAAACACATATTATTTCACTGATTTTTGATATGCATGGATTATACCATAATAT
>CAAKHD010005279.1:108508-123508 GCA_901007705.1 Fistularia tabacaria
ACACACACACACACACACACACACACACAAAGATAAATCTGTTGATTATTCCTTGAAGGAACTAGATGTTGGACTTTGATTCAGGTGATGGCCATAGACATTAATTCCAGTGATTACCTCTCTGGACGAGTGCGACCTCGTTTGTTAAGACCTCAAAAAACAAAAAAAAAACATAACAGATGTAAACCAGTATCCCTTTTCAAAAACATTCAAAATAAAATGAGTGATACTACTCCATATACACATTTATTTACATTCAGTCTTCTTTCTTCTTTTCCTTTCGGCTTTTCCCCTAGGGGTCACCACAGTAAATCAACCTTCTCCATCTAACCCTATTCTCTGTATCCTCCTCTCTCACACCACCTACCTTCATATTCTCCCTCACTACGTCCATGAATCTTCTCTTCGGTCTTCCTCTAGACCTCCTGCCTGGCAGCTCTGATTCCAGCATCCATCTGACAATATATTCACCATCCCTCCTCTGTACATGACCCTACCATCTCGTCTGGCTTCTTTGACCTTATCTCTAAAACATCTAACATGTGCTGTCCCTCTGATGGACTCATTCCTGATCCTATCCATCCTCATCACTCCCAATGAGAACCTCAACATCTTCATGTCTGCAACCTCCAGCTCTGTCGCCTGTCTTTACGTCATTGTCACTGTCTCCAAACCATACAGCATTGCTGGTCTCACCACTGTCTTGAACACCTTTCCTTTCATTCTGGTTGATATTTTTCTATCAAATAGTACCTCTGACACTATTCTACCCCCTTTCCAACCTGCTTGAAATAGGTTCTTTACCTCTTTTCCTCTTTGACCCAAAGTACTTGAAATCCTCTAACTTCTTGATCTCCGCTCCCTGTAGCCTCACTGTTCCACTCGAGTTCCTGTCATTCACACATTTATTCTGTCTTGCATTATTTACATTCAGTAATACTTATTATTTCATACTTGTTGTTAACTTTGCTTGTTAATTGCTGTCAAAGATTCAATCAGCTTCAGCCAAAGGAACAGGTAACATAAAATGGACAGGGTCGAAATAGCTGCTACCACCCAGTTCCCAACTAACGGCATCTTATTAGCCAAGATAAAGGACAAATCAATGGTTTAAAAGTCACTGGGCTATCCGTGCACAGTCATTTAACTCTAATGACTCAATTAATTCTAGAACTATCATTATGCAGATCAATCAAGGCCAAAGAGTGCATTTATAAGTGACAATTGGGCTGTCCTAATTGCCCCCTTATTAGAGGGAAATACCACTCATTTTAAGAATTACCATATCTGACTTACAGCCACAAAGAACCACAAGGAATTCATATGAAGAGCTGGCAAAGTTAAGAAACCAAGCTAGTTACTAATGCATCCCTTTGACCTGTGCAGTACTGCTAATTGAAAAGTGTCCGCCAAAGTGAAAGCGTACCTTAGAAGGGGGTACATTGTGCTCAAAAAAATAAAGGGAATACTTAAAAAACACAATGCAACTCCATGTTTTCCCTTTATTTATTTGAGCATTAATATATATATTGGGCTGTATGTTTTTGGTCTGCCTGACTGAACAAACGAAAGCAAAAACAAACAAAAAAAACAGTGGCATGCTTAAATCCCATAAACGTCTTTTTAATACTCTCTGCTATCTAATTGCCATACTTAATTCCTGAAACAATTACATTCCAGTGCATTTAACACATCCTACTTGTTCCTAGAACAAAATTATTCTGTTGCTGACACCCAAGAGGATGTTTTTTTTTTACATGACAGAAACAATATAGAAATTGTATAAGTTAATTTT
The DNA here is from genome assembly GCA_901007705.1 of Fistularia tabacaria. Taxonomy (NCBI): domain Eukaryota; kingdom Metazoa; phylum Chordata; class Actinopteri; order Syngnathiformes; family Fistulariidae; genus Fistularia; species Fistularia tabacaria. The sequence continues at coordinate 110,304 of CAAKHD010005279.1, forward strand.
AATAGTATGATACTTTTGATAAATGTGAGATCTCTATAATATGATCCAAGCAAAATTAGTAATATTCTTGCAGTAAAGAGAGGACGTATTTCTTCATTTGTGTCCAATTAAGCGCAACAGTGGCAAGTTAGTAAATATTTCCTTAAACTACAAAAATAATAATTTTGACAGATAATTATTTCAGACAAAAAAAACAAACTGAATGCTAAATACAGCAAACAAGAGTATGTTCTAAAGAAGTCAAAGGTCAAAGTTTTTTTTTTATTCTTATCATTGTTTTTTTCATAAAACTGTGCTGTACTCATTTTTTCTGAACCTGACCAGTTTACTAACAATTGTTCTTAATGACCTTACTTTCAACAGTCTTCATAGTAAGAGATTGTGTCACAGAGACTGATTTGTGTTTTTCTGGACCCCCCTGTGTCATGGGAGATCGAGGATACGTGCGGAACATAATAAATATGGAATCAAGGTAATTTACTTTGCTGTTGAAAACTTTCACATACATAGCATTCTGTATATGCTTCAGAGATAATAGTTTCATGTAGAGATAAAATGCTCAACAAGCTGGTATTCAGCTGCAGAAGATTTATTGTAATGTGTTGTTCTTTTAAATTGTCAAATTTTTGAGTTTATTTTGCCTCAGACCTAAGTATTAATAAGTAGCCTGGTCCTGTAGAGTGCCTTTAAAAATCAGTCAGTTTATTGCAGCAGTGTCATGGTAATGTGACAGTGTTGTTTTTGGAACTGCAGCAATCTAGCATATAGTATGCAGTAAAATATTTGCAGAAACTGCAGTTTACCAAAATTAGGCGCACACTGTTCTGATTGAAACAATGTCCTCAGTATGTGTCTGTCTAGTCACTCTCACAATATGAGGCAGAGATTTTGAAATGGCTACATGCCATTTTTCCGCGGACTGTAAAAATCTATACATATGGCCAGGGTATCATAATTTCTGGTTGCAAAATTTAACATACTATGTTGTATAATAAACCAACCAACGCCAAAAAGCTCTTGCTGACAAATGCTACAGAGAAATGTACAGAGAAATAACAACATGCAAAGAGGTGGTACAACTGAACAGTATTAGTAAGGTCTCCTCTTTAGAAAGTAAATGTTTAGACTGAAACAATAATGACATTTGCTGCTCCAATCTCTGATGTGATTCACTGAAGTGGGTTAATTATGATGCATGCAGCAAGTCCACAGAGGTGGAGGATGTAAGTGACAAATGAAAAGAAAAAGCAAGACCTTCACAAGAATCCTGTACCTGGGAATGGGGAGATGGCACTCATGGCCCTGGATATAATAAATCGACATTTGTTTTGAATTCACATGGTTGCAGCACATTGATAGGAAAAAGGACCTCCCAATTTCTTGGGAGATAACAAATTTTGATGAATTAAGTCAATAAATAAATAAATGCAAAAAAAGGCCTTGGTCATGCATACCAGAAAGAACAGAGCACCAACTCTCTTTGACAATGATAGATTATGACAATATGCCAGGGAATCTCCAGGTCAGAAATGTGAGGTTTATCATTTTTGAGGTTTAACTGGGTCACTTAAAGGATAGCAGCCAATGCAAGTCATGGCAGGGGAAAAGTGGAACTTGCTTGTGGAGGACACTGATATGTCATTGACCATTAATGAAAAATAAAAAATGAAATAAAATTATATATACAGCACATATATATATCTAAGATATATACATACATATAACTAAGAATGTATTCATCAGGATCAACCCAAATCCATGTCTCAGAGGGAAGGACACACTGATTGCTCTTTTCTCTTGAGGTTTGATGTAAAGTGATGACAAACATCTTTACAGGAATATTAAAGGTGTGCATATTACCACCTCTGTTCTGAGCTTCATGCATCCATTGCAGGGTATCTGAAAAATTTGGTGTCTTAGATTGAGGGTATAGATGAAAAGATGTTATGTGAGGAGGGTCTGGAGAGGAGAAAACAATTGACAGCTGAGAATATGCAGCTAATCTCTCAAATATTTTTCTAGCCATTCCAGTTGTACATTGTTTCTATACGAGTGAGCATTTGCTTCATGTGGTGCTATTTTTCTATTGATTGTCCATGAATGTAATGCAGTTTTGTTTTTACTGTTGTTTCAGATGGATGAACAGCTGTCTGAATTGTGTGTATTGCATTAAGGGTGTGCAACATCAGAGACAGTTATTTGTGGTATTAAAATGTTATCAATTTAGTATCGTACATTGCACAGGTCTGAGGTTTAATTCAAATTGTCTTGAAAGTCATTCGAATCTCATTCCTTGGCTCCAATAAAACCCCTGCTTTACAATATATGATCTCCCGATTTTTGCCGGTGCTCACTTCAGTGAAGCACTAGGGACAGAAAAGCAGGCCAGAGATTTCATCAAGATGAGAAAAGCAACACGGCATGCTCGATGGTACCATGCCATCGGCCCAGATATACTCAGCTGTGCATGATTCCCCAGCATCTGATTTTGAGGACCATTCAGAAAACTTTGGCATGGCTCATCTCAGAGATTGTGAAAACAAGGTGCATGCTACAGCCGGGCTGGCATGCAAAATAAAGTACGCACAGTAGTGAGCATATCAGCCATGACACTGGATTCACATCTTATCTTCCATTGCACTCCTTCTTTGTGGTAAGATACCTTAGCTCTGAGGATACTACATCTTCATCATACTGTATTGCCATTGTATTAAAGTTGTTGACCTCATGAAGAAATGTTAAATGAGACTCTTTCTGCTGTGAGAAAGCAGTCGGTAGACTAAGCTGACTGGAGTTCTTTCTCATTCAGCTCCTGACAAAGAAGTGTTGTGTGAAAAAAAGGTCAACAAGGCGAAGTGTTAATATTCAGCCTTGGATTTACAGCTTTGGAAGATTTATAAGCAAGTTTCATCACATGAAAGTCGTACCTCCTGGAGTGTTGGCATCTTTGATAAAATGATGTGATCAGAATTTGATTGGAGTAGAAGAAGAAACATGCTGCACGGGGATAGGGGATATAACAAAGAGACAGTACAGAAAAATATAAAGTAAGAGAGCTGAAAGGGGAAAGAGGAAAACGCATAAACAGCATTGAGAGAGAAAAGAATCTGACACAGATGAAAGCAACACCAAACCTGTCTCAGACAAAGGAACTGTGCAAAAGGTAGAAATCACATGGAGAGCTCAGATAAAGAGAGAGAGAGAAAGGGAAGGGAAAATAGGAAGCACATGCTTAGTCAAAGCGGAGCCTCCGTCGGGCATGGCAGGGTGATGAATGAGAGGTAAATGGTCAGAAAAAAGAAAATTAAATATGATTATTTGCAGTTATGGTTTGAAATCATTGATGCTGTTTGCTGACTGGCAAACATTCAAACTGCTCTGGTGATTAGAAGCAGGAAGGTGATGAGTAAGTGCGATAAAACTCCTCCAATTTCACTGATAAGACAGAATTAGAATATCTTGATTTTTTTCTCCTCCTCATGGTCTCCCCTTGTTCCATCTCCTCTGACCCGCCCACCTCTGTGTTTCTTCTCATCTCCCTTTCTCACATCACTTGAGCGCGCTCTCTTATTTTATTCATCCTCCTCTCACTTTTTATCTCGTTTTATAAAGTTCAAATTGGCTGCCAGTCAACTTCGGGGCCGAGCTCAGATCTCCTGTAACCGCAATTTAGGAAAGCTGTTGCCCGGCTGAGAAGGAGAAGGAGAGGACAAAAAAAGAAACCCTTTCTGTCTGCCTTTTTCTTCCCTGTTCTTTCGCTTTCTATCCGAGGCACCTTGTGAATATGTGATCAGAGTGGCAACATGCTTTTAACCTGAAACAGCGCAGTAGCTGCCAGCTTCACTCATCTGCGCTGTATTGTGGCTCTCCCTGCTCCTCTGTCTTGGTGCAGAGACAGACTCAGGCAGCTCGGCTGCGCGACTATTGCTTTGCAACCCCTATTTCCAAAGTAGGCACGTTTAATTTGTTAGGAAGCGTGAGAAGACATGTCTTGCTGAGTGGGTGAGTGAATGAATGAGGATAAAGTGTCACAGCTGCTCGTTTTCGCCGTTACATGAGTTAGGTGGCGGGGCACCTAATAGCCGATTGGTTGGTCCAAATTGAAACACAATCGCCTAATTGGCGTGCTGAGAGGGAGGCGGGATCTAGCAAGATTTATGAGAAAATGAATAGTGATTGGATGTGAAGTTTGAATTAGAGGAAAGCAGTCTGGTGTCAGACTCTATGAAGGTGACTGACTGGCCTGGTGAACGGCTGATTCTCAGTGGGAAAAAATCCCATCCAAACCCAGTTTATCAAATTAGTGTGATACCTGAGCCCCTCCCAAAAGTTCAGCTGTGAAAACAACTTGCCAGCCATTAATTATACTACAGTTGGAATGGCCTAACATGCCCTTTCCTGTTTTTCATGTTAATACAAATCCGCTTATATGCTGACACTAAAGCATTTATCCTAAAAGCAATATCCACCTTAATACAAACCATAATGAAACTCCCTGTATGTGCGTTTCAGGGAAATAAACAATACAATTTCCCCCGTACAAGACAGAAGTTGAAATTATTAGATAAAATGCAACCCTTGCAAAGTTCTGATCACTGGAAGGTTTTGCTGATGCGAACTTATTCGGTGCTGTCGTTCAGGAAAATGTTGTCTGCGACTTTCAAACCTTCAAAGAAACACACAAAGCCCTTGCTGACGTGAGTAAGAAAAAGTACATTAAACATCATAGAAGGTATTGACCCAAAATGTACGGCACTTCTGAGCGACAATTCAAGATTAAATGACAGCACTGCTCCACAAATGGACTCTGAATAGCTGAGTTTTACACCTAGAGATACTTAAATTTTAACTCACATTTACTCACATTAAAACATTGAGACATATTTTCTTCAATAGGGCTTTGAAAGCCAATGTAGCTGGTCCTCTTGCTCTGGGCTGATCACATCTAACACTACCAGGGTTTTTGGTCGAATCATTTCTGCTGTAGTAATAAGGTTATGAGACTCTTCCTGACGAGGTCATCTTTTTTTTCTTAACCATGCAGCTTGATTCATACTTTTGAGTCATGGTAACCTATCGGTATGACGGAGTGGCAAAATGCTTTCTGTTCGGTACAATATTTAATGCTCAGACATTACCTTTTCAAATTCATGATCTGAATATGTGGTCGCTGTGGGTCCGTTTGTAAGGTGGGAGTCAACAGAACCACATCATCTGCAACAGCAGAGAGTTGATCCTGTGGCCACCAAACCAGATCCCCTCGACGCCCTGGCTATGTCTAGAAATTCTGTCCATAAAAGTTATGAACAGAAACCGTGACAAAAGGCAGCCCTGGTGGAGTCCAACTCTCACTGGAAACGGGTCCGACTTTCAACCGGCAATGCGGACCAAGCTCCAACACCGGTACTACAGGGTCTGAACAGCCCATATAACAGGGTTTGGAACCCCACATCCCTGGAGCACCACCCACAGGATTACCCGCAGGACACGGTCGAATATCTTCTCCATAGCCACAAAACACATGTAGACTGGTTGGGCCACTCCCACTATACACAGTGCTGACGGAGAACTGCTTTCCCCTCCTAAGCCACCGGATGGTGGACCAGAATCTCCTCGAAGCCTATTGGAAGTAATTCTCCATGGTCTCCCCGAACTCCTCAAACCCCTGAGTTTTTGCCTCGGGGGTAGGAGCCGAAAGCCACTTGGCCTGCCGGTACCTGTCAGCTGCCTCCAGAGAAGCACCGATAGGACTCTTTCTTCAGTTTGACAGCATCCCTCACTGCTGGGATCCACCAGTGGGTTCGAGGGTTGCTGCCCCGCCTTACAACTCTAGGCTGCCTGATTCAATGTCCCCCGCCTCCCGTGGGACGTGGTTGTGGTTCTGCTGGAGGTGGGAGTTGAAACGCCTTCTGACAGCGACTGACTCTGCCAATCGTTCCGAGCAGACCCTCACATTGTGTTTCGGTCTACCAGGTCCCCCACCACCGGAGCCAGTTCACCACCGGGTCGTGATCAGTTGACAGCTCCACCCCTCTCTTCACCGGAGTGTTCAGGATGTGTGTCCGCAAGTCCGACGACATCAGAGAAGTGTGGCCAAGGTGCGTTGGTGCCAAGTGCACATATGGAGACCTTTATGCCTGAACATGGTGTTTTTTAAGGACAGTCCATAATGAGCACAGAAGTCCAATAACAAAACATCACCCGGGCTCAGATTGGCCTGGCCGTTCTTCCCAATCACGCCCTTCCAAGTCGCACTGTCGCTGCCCACGTAAGCGTTGAAGTCCCTCAGTCGAACGAGGGAGTCCTCAGACGGAGCGCTCTTGCAGCCCCCCGAGAGACCCCAAGAATGGTGGGTAAAAAGAACTGCTGTTGGGTGCACAGCCCCAAGCAATAGTCAGAAACTGGACCCCCACCTGAAGTCAAAGAGAGGCTATCCTCTCGTCCACCAGGTTGAACCCCAACGTACAAGCGCTGAGTCAGGGGGCAGTCAATATGCCCACCCTTGCCCGGCACCTCAAAAAATCCCTGGAGCACCCCCCACAGGGAGGTAAAAAAGAGTCCAACCCCTCTCAAGAGGCCTGGTTCCAGACCCCACACTGTGCGTTGAGGTGAGTCCCACTATATGTAGTTGGAATCTCTCAGCCACCAGCTCGGGCTCTTTCCCAGTCAGAGAGGTAACATTCCATGTTCCAAGAGCAGGCTTTTACAGCCGAGGGTCAGACCACCAAAGTGCCCCGCCCCAACCACTACCCGGCTCACACTGCAACTGACTCCCTTGGCCCTTCCTATGGGTGGTGAGCTCAGGAGAAGAGGGACCAATGTGCCCGGCAAAGCCCCATGGGTGCAGGCCCAGCCACCAGGCGCTCACCCTCAAGCCCCACCCTTGAGCCTGGCTCCAGGGGGGCGGTGACCTGCGTCCGGGCAGGGGAAAACTAGGTCCAAAATTGTTGTTCGTCATGAGAGTCTTCTGAACCCCACCTTGCCTGTACCCTCATCTGGGATCTGTTTGCTTTGGGTATCTTATTCCTCTCACCTGTATTCTGTGAAGACCCTTCTTTACTCTGCCCTAATTGGCTCTGTCAAAAACATTTTTCTCCTTCTCACTATTCAAGTCTCAACCAAACAGAACAAACCATCAACTTGGCAGCTGAGCAATATGGAAAACCAAAAATGAAAAAAATAATAAACACAAGAAAATGCATCACAATAACCGGTGGCACCTCCAAAGATCGATAGCACTGATAAAGATAATGAGCTTAATGTTGCTTGGCTGTATTTACTCGAAACAATAAGATGGATGATGTTGGCGCTGCATCAAGAGCTTTACTGTCACGGTTCAGTCTAAATCCCTTTCCTATACCTTTAACGTATTAATGCAGCATGGAAAATACAAATGCAAAAATATATTGAAGACAATGCCGGTCCAATATATCATTTTAAGACATTGCTCTGGGGTTTATTTTTCATGGATTGTACAAATAATTATGGTTGATTTGACAGTCCGAAAATATCTTCCTTCATGCCTTCATTAATCATATTCTCCTTCCCCTTTCATTTAACCCGGAGTCTGACCCCTTGAAGTAACTACTAAAGCTTTGAAAACATTATATTTGGTATAAGTTGTAATTGCTCCAAAGTCATTTAAAATTACACATCAGTGAAACATCACACTTGCAAGGAAATGATCAGGAAATAAAATCATTATTCTCGAAAACTAATTTTATGTCCATCCACACCCTTCTTTTTCATCTGCTATTTCCTGTACATAATCTTTAGCAATTATAAAGTAAAATTAAAAATCGGAACTTTTTATTTTGCTTTTGGTTATCCGATATAAGTCATAGGCTTGATTTTCTCTTCTGAGACACGTTAGTAATAATTTTACATTAGCATATTCCTGGCAATGCCTGGCATTTACCTTTTTTTTCAAAGTCTTGCTTATTTTTCTGTGATGGAAATTCCAAGGTGAGTTTTGGGAACCTTCACATCCTATATTCAGTACATTCAGCCTAGAATTTGAAAACCATGTACTTTTAAGTTTCGTACCTCAAACCTCAACACGCAACAGGGTTGTTCCTCCATCGTTGTACCATTTCCGGCATTGATAAATCCACAAAAATGTTTCTTTTACTTCATTATTAATTAGAATTGTTTTTGCCTTTCATTAACAATGGGTGTGATATGATTTTCTTTTTTTTCCCTAATAGTTTTTTTCCTTCTGCTTCTCTGCAGTCCTGAATTATTAAAGCCTGGCTCAAATATATGAAGCACTTTCTAAAAGAGCTGGAGAAACAAAATGAATAAGTAAAGAAACGTTTCTCGAGAGATCTTTTTTAGTGGGACAATAGTGGGGCACGGGTTAGAGTGTTAGGTATTTTTACTGGTGAGATGCTAATTCAATTCCCCAGTGGAGAACCTGATGGAGTTTCTCCCCTCTTGAGCAAGGCATTTGCTCAAGAGGGGAGCAACTGTCTGACTGTTGACTCAGTCAACAGGTTAGATTGGGGCAATACTGGCCGCTTTTTGGTGTAACCTGTGGAAAAGCATTACTGTCTGTGAAACTACTCTGGTTAAGCAGGGGTTGCAATAGCAATTACACCCTGCAAATTCAAAGCTTGATATTTTACAAAAACTGAGTGATAATTCACTGATAATATGAAGTCACTGTATTTACTTTTTGAAGTTTATACAGATAGAAAACATATTCTACATCTTCTAAACCTGGGGTGGGCAAACTACGGCCTGCGGGTCACATCCGGCCCGTTGGTCTTTTTAATCCGGCCCGCCAGAGATTGGTCCAGAATTCATATTTGATGCGGATGATTGAATGATTGCATTCATTTCCCTTTGACTTGTAATGACATGCTTTTCACCAGCAAGTGGCGCATTAAGCGCAGTGACTTGATTTTGCGGAGCCCAAGCTACATCCTGTTATCTCTCTTCTACAGCTCAGAACCCATCTTTAGCAATGTCAAAGAAAAGAAAAGTCAACAATGATTCCTGGGTGTTTTATAAGGAAGGAACTTACTGAAGTTCGGTCAGATGCTGTATGTATTATTTGTCAAGAAACCATTGCGGCTTTAAAGGAATACAACATCAGCCATCACTTTTCCACCAAGCATGCTAATTACACCAACAACCTGTCAACGCAAGAACGGACGGCTACCGCTCATAGGTTGGTAGCTAGGTTGCAGGTTAAGCTAAACACCCTTATCCGAACAACTTCCATCCAAGAAACAAGCACGAAGACAAGTTATTTACCGGCATTCAAATTAGCCAGCAAGCCTTTCACCGAGGGGGAGTTTCTCAGAGTGCATTTGAGAGACAGCAGATATTTTATGTCCTGAGAGCAAGAACAAATTTGAAAAAATTAGCTTATCACGCAGGACAGTGAAACGCCGTGTTGAAGTAATTGACACACACGTAACTGGCAAGCTAAACAAAAAAGCGGAGTCATTTACATTATATTCTTTGGCACTGGACGAAAGCCATGAAATGAAGGGCACTGCTCAGCTTTTAATTCTAATCTGTGGGACTAATGAAGATTTCATAATAACAATGGAGTTTTTAGTTATGGAATCCCTAAAAAGAAAAACCCGGGGAAAGGATTCTTATAACAGCGTGTCAGCGGTCATAAAGAGGCACAAGCTATCGTGGAGTATGCTTGCGCAGGTTACCACAGATGGATCACCTAATCAGACGGGAATCTAGAAAAAGTATTTCAACGAGTATAGGAGCTCAAACAGAATTACCACCAGACTTCGATGCGCCAGTAAAAATGGGTGATCAACAACACTGTTCCCACGAAAAGTAATGTTTACACTGCAATGCTTTTTTTTTCTGTTCATGTTTGACATGTACTGTTAATGAATGCGTCTTTTTATATCTATCATATCTTGTGCTGAGCCGGCCCGTCTGTCAAATTTTAAAAGTCAATGTGGTCCCTGAGCCAAAAAGTTTGCCCGCCCCTCTAAACCTTCTTATTAATTATTGATGTATTGAGAAATATTTTAATAGTGGTAATTCATTTTTCACAGGCTATGCATGATGTCAGTGTTAAAGGGGCAGCGGGACGCAAGGCATTTCCCATTTATCTTGGTGAGCATGACAGATCTCTCATTGGAAAGTATGACATAAATCACATGTTATAATTTCATTTGTTGGCCACTTGTACTTTCTTGTATTCTCGAAAAATGTTTTAAGATCATGCAATCACTCACTCATCAATTAGACCAAGAAAACTGCTTTTACCAAATGATTTAGGGGACACTCATCAAAATGAAAGCAATCAGAAAAGCAAAAATGTCAAAAGTCAAAGACAAGGATAAAGTCAGCTTTATTGTCAATTTTCTCTTCATGCACTGGACATACAGAGGAATCGAGAAAACGTTTCTCACAATCCCACGGTGACATGAAATCAATAGTAATTGAGCGGAAATTAGTCGTAGATTGAAATGTTACATTGAAAAGTAATCATTAAACTGTAATCATTAAAATATGAGGTATTGAAGTGTAAAGTGCACACAGATACAGCCTGATTTTTAGTGCAAAGCAGCAGTAGTGCAAAAAGATAAACAACTAAATAAATAATAAAAAAAAAGAAAAATGGTAATGTCTTGATGTGCTATTAGAGTCCAGTACAGAGTGGGGAGAGAGTTCAGCATCCTGACAGCCCGTTGTGTGAAGCTGTTGGTAAGTGTGGTGGATCGGGCCCGGAGGCTCCAATACCTTCCTCCCTGAAGGCAGGAGGCTGAAAAGGCTGTGTGTGGAGTGGCTGGCATCGCTCACAATGGAGGATGCTTTACGGGTGAGGAGGGTGGTATGTATATCTTTCAGGGAGGGGAGTGGGACACCGATAATGCTTCCAGCTGTGTTCACGATGAGCTGCAGAGCTTTCCTGTTGTAGGCCGTGCAGCTCCCACCCCACACAGTTATACAGCTGGTCAGGATTCTCTCGATGGTGCCCTGGTAGAAGGTGTGCATGATAGGTGTAGGAGCTTTCGCTTGCTTGAGTTTGCGAAGGAAGTAGAGGCGCTGCTCTGCCTTCTTCGCCAGTGATGCAGTGTTGGTGGTCCAGGACAGGTCTTCCCTGATGTGCATGTAATGTTCTGATATTAAATAAACAGCAGATGTAATCACCTCTCAATGTTTATACCATTCTGTTGGGGGTAAAGAGCTCCAATGGTGTAGAACTTGCTGTTTAATTTGAATAAACTGCTACAACTTGTGAAAAATGCTCTTGCTTGTGAATCATGTCATTTGGCAGGAGCCTGAGAATCGTCAAATACTATGCGTGCGGATGTGTGTGTGTGTGTGTGTGTATCCGCGTGCACACATGTATGTGTGTTTGCCAATGGGTGACAAATGCACAAAGATGAACATATTTCAAAGTTTATCATTTTGGCAAATTCATGAAACTTTAAAAAGAGCCACAGAGTTAAGGATCTGAAAATGAAAGTCAACGACTTGCTGCCCCAGTTTGTGTGTAGGTCAAATGGAAAAGAGCTCCCTGGTGAATTCAAAAATTGTTCATTGGATGAATGGATTCCCGAATGAATCAATCAAAACAAACATGTTAAGTCAATACCTTCTGATTCCTGGCTCTAAATTCCAGGTTGAATAATTTTGGAATGGATGGATGGATGGATGGATGGATGGATGGATAGATGGATAAAAGGATGGATTGATAAAAGTAAATTGTGCACAAATATATATATATATATACAAATATACACACACACACATATATATATGCATATATGTAAAAAGTATACATAGTGCACAGTTGAAATATCATGATGACATTAATATTTCTGCTGAGGGAAAATACATCCCAGAAAACCCTAGGTCTTAAATCAGAACTGTTAAAATTATATATTTTTACCAGTGGGCTTCCAGTTTTATGAAATGCACTCACAAAGCTCTCTTGCAATTTGAATAGTGAAAAACTTTCCTTGTAGTGAAGACCAAAATCAGTACTGGATTGTAGAATCTCCTTGGTCACTCTTGCACGCATATTGAAGCTGCATTGTTATGTTACACCTTGGCGGATAATAAAAAAACAAATTTGTATGATGTGAAATGCGGTCCTCGAAGAGGTCATAACTTCAAGAAAAAAACAAAAATTGAATTGTATATAAACAAGGACATTGGTCAGTACTTTTAATGTTGTGTGTATGGTCATGTTTGAAATACTTTGACATGGCAGATTCAACTGGGTCAGGAACTGCTACCTTGAAAACAGGCCAGCTTTCCATCCAGACATTCATTCACCGCATGTAGCGTTTAAAATACATTACAACACTCATTGGGATCCATGCCATTTATTTATAGTAGAAACACTTTGAAATTGAGGAGGCGGATAAAATATTCTGTTTGTTCAAAGTACCAGAATGAGGCAACTTTTGTTGTTTCCATGCTATGATAGGGGGATGAAACTTTTGTGGATATTTTGGCTTCAGGGTGGTTATAATTTTTTCCTTGTCTTTTTCCATTGGTCTTTGTGGCATTTACTTCATAATCCATGAATTAATAATAAATGAATCATCTGGTTGGGTATGTTTTTCTCACCATGGGAAATAGCGCAATCTGTATTTATTGTAATCCAAACATATGGAATGGGTCTATGCTTTGTTTTAGCAACATACATTTTTTTTAGCACGGTATGTGTCTGTTGTTTTATGGTAACTATCAAAATAGCCTCTTCTTACAAGCTTGGATTTATGCTATCGTGAAAAAAAATTGTATAGCCCAGTCAGTCATTTTATTCTTTCTTTGAAAAAAGGTTTGCATTCTTTGGTAATCTCAGTATACATTGATTTTATTATTTTTAATTCTATTGCTTTCACAATGAATTATGCTGTTTCTGGAATTGACTATTTTTTTTTTTTTTTTACTTTGTCTACTTGGTAGCTGTTGTGTGAGGTGTGGTGATAGCTCTATAGCTTTGGATTATAGTTGAATTTCTTTATTTGAGTATTACATTCTTGTAACTATTTTTGAAGGGCAATATCTATTTAATTCCAAAAACTTGCCAGTTGCAGATTCTTGGGATTTTTTTGAAGTATTTTTTTTCGTTTAGGTAACACCTGAGTCCGAGTATATTTTGATCTATACAATCACGAATTGTACTGCATGTGCTTGCAAAAGAGTAGGTTTGGAGCACAAGGAGAATCACAGACAACCAGGAGAAAATTGTGATTTTC
>CAAKHD010005279.1:125723-171072 GCA_901007705.1 Fistularia tabacaria
GAAAAACAAAGTGTGTTTTTTTTTCCTGTACCCTCACTTCTGGAGAGCCATGTGGCTGTCTCTGCATGCAGCAGATACTTGATCGCGTTTACTTGTAATGTTATTTTGAGAGGAATGTAATTTTCTGAACATCTCCTATCACACGTATCCACATCACACTGTCTCATCCTAATAAACCTGTCTCCTCCCTATTATACACTTGCTCTTCTCTCCCTTCCTTTCTTCTCTTTATACATATCGACACTCTCCACCTCCTCTCCTCTCTCCCCCCGTGGTAGATTCATCCCTCTCTCCTACTCCTTCTTTTGCCCCAAGGATATCTCCACTCCTACACAGCCTCGCCTCATGCCTCTCTCTATCTCCATTTATTTATATCAATGAGGCAAAAGTCATCCTTTCATCTTCCTCCAGATGAACAGACTCAGTTTGTGGAAGAGGACAGAAGAAAAGAGAAGCTGAACAGAGGAATGCAGTTTCTCCATCCATAAATTTAACTGTACCAAGCAGAGGGAATATTATATAAACGCTCTCTTGTAAGAGGAGCTAATTCAATGTGTTTTGGCTGGCTGAAGAAGTGATGGCCTCACCTCAAATGCTTGAAAATGCATATTCATGTTTAACCAGAGAAGTCAGGCCCCTCAACCCTCCAGCATTTACTGAAAAGATATACTGTACCACGAAGAAAACTCTTCATTTTTGACCTTATCATATTCGATTTCCTTTCTGATTGTTTTAAAGTTGTGTTTTGTTTTTTTTTGATAAGTGCAAGACTTCCCAGAGAAATAATTTTCAACTTCTGTTTAATAAAGGGATCATTGTGGTCCCTCGAGTCTGTTACAGAGTAAAACGAAGACAGCAGTCAGTGACCACAATTTGCCTACAAAATCCCCCCAAAAAGATTCAATTGGAAAAACAATGGTCATGATAATCAAGAGATTACAGTACATTAATTTCTGAATTCCTCATTACTGTTATTCCTATTGTGTAGATATTCATAGACAACCCCCCCACACTGTTACAGTATATGTTTTGTATTACTTGACTATGTAATTTGTGACTGAGAAGTAGTTAATAGTATGTCTTATATATCAGAATTATTGTAATTACAAAACAGGTACATCGATTTATGCGGCGAAAAAAAAAATAAATTGAAAAATTCTCAAGATTCCAATGCGGAACCTTTCTTTTCAAACAGAAAGATGTCTTGTAATTATTGCCTTTGCAACGGTCATGTAAAGTAAGAATAGATAGAGCAAGAGTATGTTCTGAAAGCAAAATGCAATATTTTTCCCATACAATGTGAGCTTCAATTCAAAGAATCTTAGTTAGTTCCATTGCAGCATTCTGGGTTTATTACCAGGGCTAAATATCACATATTGAATGAGAATTCGTACCACGCCAGCTTTAAAGATTTTTTTCACACTAAAAACTTAACTAGTCTGGCATCCCCACTGAAATGCAGAGCCCTAGTTTCATTTCATTCCACAGATCAAAGTAACTCCCCTTTACAAGCATCCGATTTACGCCAGTTTTGTGAATACCAAGCCAATCACGATCAATTATCTCAGGGGCGTGTTTGGCTTGACGAGAACGACACCCAGTAGCAGTGGAAACATGGGAACGCCAATGCGGCTGAGGTTTTTTGTCAATGCGATGAGATGGCTGCTCTCTTTGATGTGTATGTCGTGTCAAAACATGGCCAAAAAAGAAGTATTTAAGGGTCTTGCTGCTTCAGGTTTGACAACATTTGGTAAAATGATTTGGGCTTTTGCAATGTTCAGTTCCAGACAATAGTGATTGTTTGTAGATCCAGCCAATTGTGTTTAGAGGAGTGCTTTGTCTGCGGTCATTGTTAACACTCTCTGAAAATCTGAAATGAGCTGAGAGAGACTAGATCAATGTATCTTGGCATTTTGGAGAGCAATACCCAACCCTCCTGTTATCCCCCTGTCTCGGGGGCACAGCATGAAATATGCACACTCCTACACTCCTCACAAGCTAAGACAGTGCAGTAGGAAACAAGTTTCTATTCTGTCTTTAGTTCAGGTAAATACCAGTGAGTATTTTAAATAGATTAAGATCCTTGCAATATATTTGGAGGCTAGATAAATAATTTGAGTGCAACACAACACAATTCAGTGGAAATTAAACTGCTGTTTGAAACAAAGGAAAATAAATTAATCGAAAAAACAAATAACTAATATATGGACAACAACAATATTTGTAGTAATAATACTACAATATGAAAAACACCAATAAAGATAAAAACAACAACAACAACAACAACAACAATAATCATCATCATCATCATCATCATCATCCTCATCATCATTTATTGTGACAATAATCTTCATGCAGCAACTTCTATTTCATAGAAATATAAATTTCTCATATATATTATCTAAAACTGATCAAACCCAAATTAAGATGATGATCTGGTCAAATAGTAAAAGTTTTTTTTTTACACAATTAGATAGAAGCTTGAAGGAACAGCTGACAGTTTAGCTTGTATGATGAGGATGGCCAATGCCCTCTGCACATGGCATTCATTTCCCAGACGGGTCGATTGCTCTCTTCACAATGGAGAGTATCACGGAAGTAGTCATCGACAGTCATGGTCACAGATTTTCATTTGGGTTTTTGATTGGTTGCCCACCTTAAGCATACAGGTCACATTTGGTCAGAGCTGCACAAAACCTCCTAATGAGAGTAAGAATGAAAGTACATGTGCGGGTTGCTGTGGAAGGACAACAGGTCTTCCCTTTCACAATAAAAAGATAGCCTTCATTCATAAAATATTTGTTTTTCCATCTATTTATTTTTCCTCTTTCTTTCTTTTCAGAATGTATTCTTTCGCCCAAATGGAACATCGGCTGAGCTCAGCATGCAGTTTACATAGATAGAGGACAAGAATTTGTTTGAGCAAATGACTGATGAGCAAATGATGAAGCTAAGCTTTGAGTTAACTGTGCAAAGCTTTTAAGCGGTTGCAGCATCAACAATTTGAATTCAAAAGAAAACAAACCTGCTAAACAAGTCAAAAATAAGCTTGAGAATACTAGAGAATCAATTGCTGTATTCGCTCTCCATTCTGAAGCCCGATATCGAAAAGTGGCCCATACTTCTTGCATTTTTAATTTTAAAGGGTTCCCCACTTACCAAGATGTTATTGTCCTATTTGATCAATATGTGTACCAGCTACATAAAATCATAATACAATCTATTAACACATCTTAGTTTGGAAAAAACTTTTCACTTGCAGTCCGCACCTGTTGTTTACATTGCAATGCTGTCTGGGTAGTGACGTCATTAGGTTGACCTTGGCTTGGTCCCATTCATTTTCCCATATGGTGCAAAAACATGTCATCTGTGCCATTTGAACCTGAAGGAATGAGAGCAAGGAGGATAACGCAGAAGAAAGAAGTCAAAATTAGAAGCAAAGCAGCAAGAGTCAGCAAAAGTCGCCAGTGTGCGTGCTGCAACTGAATTGCTATGCTAGTGTCTGTTGTAAGGAGCTCCACTTTTTGTCATTGGCTGTTTACTGTAAACTCACGGACCGCTGTGCTGACTGACTCATTGACTTGTCGTCAGCTTCCTCCATGATCGGGCCGGTGTCCCGTCTTTCGTTACCAGATGCTACTTGTGGGTTGCTACTTGTGGGCACAGAGTGCCCTGCCCGTGGCGTTTCTTCGAGCGGGCTTCACTCGTTTCCCGAGGACCTTTTGTATGTTTGTGAAAGTAAACTCCAGGCAGAGCATTTGACTTTGGCATCAGTTTAAAACTAGCAGCACTTGTGAGCTCTTTCAGCAGCTTAGCTCATCTAAGTGCGACAAATGCATCTGCAGAGAAGTGTCAAGAACACAGCCACGGATTCTCAGGAAGTTGTGTACGTCCACCAGCGATTTCCCACTCATTTCTTCTTTCTTTGTCCCTTGGAAAGCTGTGTAGACTAGCATCAGTCCTTCTGTTTCCACTGGGTTTCGAAATTGCACCCAAAGGCAGCACAATGTTGCATTATTACTGTATATACCGCACTGTACCAAGCGAACGTTAACACTAGTGTAAAGCCAGAGTTAACACAGTGCAACCTTTATACATCATCAACTTGTCATGCAATGCCCTCGTAAAACAATCGCTGCGCCTGTAGGTTAAAATATATTATATCTTCATACTTTTATAACAACACATTCTGGTATGAGACAAACATTAAAGCATATGCAGATTAATCCACCCAGGCAGGATTCCTTTTAAGTTGGATTGATAAAAACGGAACAACTCTTGCATGTGAACTTTAACATTGTTTTATTTTATGGCCTTTTAACCATAACAAATTGCTTGCAACTTTCACTCAGGGACTAAGTAATTTGGGTCATCATCTTATGATTCTGTGAAAAAAAGAAATATAATAAAACAATGGAGTGAAATACCTGCCTTCTTCCTCACGCTCAACGCGGCCCCTTTATTTCCTTCACATCCCAACCATTTTGCATTTGAAAGGATCCTTAGAACACAGAAAACTACATGAAGCGAGAAGGGAGTCAACCCACACCTAACAATTATTTTTTACAAGCAACAAATAAATGTCTCTGAAACTGAAAAAAAGACAAAATCATTCTTTAAGACAGATTCTTTTCTTCTGCCCTCCCATGTGTGTCTTGCAGTCTGCCGTGTTTATCTATCACTCACTTTCATCTCTTATCGAAATATTTGCCCATATATGTTTAAGTGAACTCAAGGGTCTCTATGGTGAGCGTAAGGATTCCTCTAAAAGGGACTTTTCACGTTTATTTTAGTGTACTTAAGAGTTTGCCAGAGTGTCTCGGTACGAGAAACTGACTCACGTGTCTTTCCAATCAGCTCCCCTCCTGTGACTGACTCATCCTTTGTGACTAAGACTGTGAAAACCTCACACTATGACACCTGATGGCTCGATTCTCACGTATGAAGCTCTACTGGGAATCTCATACACACAAGCGCACACGTGCCGGTAATGTAATAACAGGAGTTTTCTTTTTTTATTTTTATTTTTATTTTTCTCAAGAGTTACTGCCTTAAACTCACATGAAGGTGGAATGAGCTGGAACACTTTTAGTTTCATTAAGTGGCACGCTTTGAGGACGGCTTAAGCTGCTGGGAACCAATGGCCTGTGACTGAGGGAGGCTGTGGAGCTGGATACAGAACTAGACCAAGGGCAAGGAGCTGCTGGTGATACTGGTTAACTGCTGCGACTGTAATTAAATACTCCTATCTAAGATAAGTCCCTGTCAGTTTCCCTTTTGTTTTCAACACACTTTTGACAGTTTCTTTCTCACTCTGGAACTTCCATATATACAGTCATCCCTTTTGCTGTCTTTGTATTTGAAGACATGGAATCATCCGTCTCATCTCAATGTTAACCCCCCTACCTTTGCTTTCACTCCTCTCCCTTTTGGTCTCTGTGTTGTCATTGGCTTAAAAGCTGACTCTCAGTCATGTTATCTCCTAAGGATCGCATCAAAGCTTCATCGCAGCGACCCACCAAATCCTACCCCAATCCCATGTCATTGCTAATTCTGTCAAATAGTTACCGACTGTGAGAGTCTTCCCATGTGTACGTGTCAAGAGAAATAAATCTAAGGCTTAGACTGACGATTAAACAGTGATATTTTTTACACTGCAAACAAATGGGACAGGGGCTCATACAAAGGATTCAACACAGCAAAACTTTCAAACTCCCAGACAAAAAAAACAACAATTTTTGTTTGTTTTTGGTTACGCATTTTTTTCCAATATTCCATCAAACCATGTAAACCATTTGTTTGCCTAAACTGCAGCTTGACAGTTTTTCACACACATTTCTATATGTAGGGAATTAAGGATTAAACATGCACATGTTTTTTAATTGACTTACAAAGGATTATGGGGGAAAAAGACCAAGCTGAGGAGAGGAACTTGCAAGCAAGAAGAGCTTGATTCTGTTCATTGGTACTGTCCGGCAGCATTGTTGTCACGGCCAAATAATCTGATGGAGATAAAAAAGAGAGTAAGAGAATTTGCCAATTAAAGTGAGGAGAAAAAACAAGGAATTTTGAACAGAAAATATTTTGTTTTTGAATGATATTTTTTTTTCCAAAAATAATGAAACTTAAAGCACCCCTGTCATATTCAGTTATCTCAGTTTATCTCTGAGTTTTTTGTAATTGAAGTCACTTTTAAACTGGATATCCCCTCGTATTTCATTCTATTTTATTTTAAGAGGGAATTTTAGCAGCATGGCAAATTCAGTGAACATGACCCATGGCAGCAGCAGTTTTCCTGCCTAAACGAATCCTGCTTGTCAGAAAAAGGGCACCGTATATCACCGTAGCAGTTTGTTTTCATGAGTTCAAGGAGGAGGGATGCCTTTAACAGCAGTGTGAGGTGTTTGTGACAAAGGGTTTCACTAACCTCTCCTCTCCATTTTGGTGATCCTCTTCCTGTGTGGAGTACGGTGACGCTCAGACCCACAACTGAAAAACCTCAACACGGGGAGAAAACTGGCATTGCTGGTGTTCAAAATGGCCTTACTGAGGCTAGATCTGGATGGTTTTGATCTTTAAGTTGTCAGATTCCTGGCTTTCCCTCTGCTCCCTCTCTGTGTCTGTCCTTCATGAGGAAGATGAATCAGATGTAGAGGTGATGGGTCCTAGCTACTCCTGACCCATAATCACTTTGGCTTTATATATTTCACTCGCGGTCCATCTTGTAAATTCATTCCTCTTTCTGTCAGTCAAGTTGACTTACTCAACATTGTGCCTTTAATTAATCCTGGTCTCCTGTTGCCCACAGCACTCCCCTGCTAGCCCCTTCCCTCCTTGCCCTGCTCCTCCCCTGCTCTGCAAAGAAGAGCAGAGAGGAGAAACTGCTTTCCCGGTCTTTGCCCTCTGCTTCTGTTCCCTGCTTATAAAACTGTGGCAAGGATTCACACAATAAAGCCATACACAGAGAAAACACATAGTGTCTGAGCTATCATTTAAAACTCAGAACAAAAGCTCCCTATTTTGAAATATCTGTCCTCCTTGTACGTGTGAAGCACCTTCTAAATCTTCTCCACATACATTTATTTATGGATGGTTTTCAGAAAATCGGCACAGAAGCAAAGGGGGAAGGCAATTTAAAAAACAGATACATAAAACGTTATTGTGCAATCTTATGCATGTGACCGCAGTATATAAAAATTCATAAGCGGCCGTTAGCCTTCATCGCTTGACAAATCGCTTGCTTCATTGCTTCACAAAATCTGTTGGGATCCTGCTGCTGCTGCTTGACTAGCAGCAGCCGTGCAGGAGTGAACTCCAGCAGGTGCGAGTCATTTAGCCTCGGCGGCCTGAGAATAAGAGGAGCCAGTCTTCAATCAGTAGTCTTCAACATAGCCACTCAGACAGCAGACAGGATATTTTGATTGAAATTAAACAAGTGTTAAACAGAATACAGATGATGGGGCTTATTGTTGTTTTTACGTGGGTGCCTCCTCATATAGGAGTGATGGGGAATGAGCTGGCTGATAGAACTGCCAAAGCAGCAGTAAACAATAGAGATGTTGATAGAACGGTAAATATGAGTAAAGCAGAAGCAAAAAGTATTGTAAAAAGAAATTTAAAACAAAAATGACAGAGAGATTGGAATCAGAGGAACACTGGGCGGTGGCTTCATGAAATTCAGAAAAAGGTAGGAGAGGTAATTGGCACAAGTGGCAATAGAAAACAAGATGTTACGATGACAAGACTCAGGATTGAACATACAGGACTTAATGATATATTACATTAGATTAAATAGGTAAGCATGCATCTGGGAACTGCGAATATTGTGATCGGACGGAGTCTATTGTACATGTTGTGTATAACTGTGAACAATAGAATAGTCAGCAACATTGTTTAGAACAAAAACTTCGAAAACTGAAACAAAAACTAGACTTGGTGGGGACAATTTGCAGCAAGGAGCTGAAAGTGCGTGCCGAAAGGCTTTATGGACATTTTTGTTGGAAAGTGATATATACATAGGCATTTGAGTGTTTTTCATTTTTTAGTAGGGCCAGCCGGCATCCTGGTCTAAGTCGATACAGTAGGTGGCGGTAATGCACCATAAATGTGATTGCCAACCGCTATAAAAGTCAAACAGAAGAAGAAGAATAAGAGGAGTCGTTTTGCCAGTTCTTCAGAGCCAAATTGTTGCGTCCTCGTGCTCTGTTTCACGTCACGCCCCTCTCTCACGTCTCGCCCTTCCTCGCAAGTTCCTCACTTCTGGGTCCAGAGGTCTATGTCTCGTCGGCTGACTCCGTGAGTCGTCCTTCTTGGGTTCCAGCGCCGTCCTGCCAGGCCCCCCGGGACTGACGTTGCACCTCAGTGTCCCTGGCTCCAGAGACAACCCGGAACCAGCACAGCCCTCACTTTCTGAATAAATTCTTAACCCCGTAATATGCAACAGAGGGTGCTCCAAATATTTCTGTGCCTAGGTTTTACGTTACACACTATCTCCTGGGAGTGTCCTTGCATTTGCGTCAGATCTCTGCACATATGACAAAATCCTTGGGACAATTGGATGTAATCTAACATCAATTAAAAAATGGATCACTGAAAGGAACAATGGAGTTATTCAAATATTTCCTCATTGTTTGTGTGCAACATAATGAACACGAATATTGAATGTGACAATGGTGTTCTAGTTGTGACCAGCTTTATCAACAAAGTGTTGATTTTCAGTATCTATGTGAAGGAGGCAAAATCTGTCAGACAGGGGATGGGTATTATTTTTCGCACACACAAATAATGGCACCATTTGCAATTTATCGTATTGTAACTGAGCGTTAATGAAAGTTGCCAAACTTGCGTGCCACCATAAATAATAAGCGCGGAGACATCAGCATCCTTCGGGTAAGTCCTTTTTGATTCCTCTTTTTATTTTTCCCTCTTTCCTCACTCCTCTCCAAAACTGCCCCGCCTCCACATTTCCGCTTCCTGTGGAGGCTTCAAAATAAAAGCTCTAGGCACGAACTATGGTTACAGCTTAAAACGGAAAAGGTTACGAAAGATATTTTGCAATTTGTTACTTTTGAAAACTGGGAGTCTTTCATGTGGTTTTAAAAAATAATCAAATATTTGATGTTTTGAATGTAAAAAACTTTGACAGATCCACCAATTTGTCCATTGTGAAAAATGGCTATCAGAACGCACTGGTGAAAAGTTAACAGACTTTGATTGATTTGAGTAATTTATTTAACATGATTTTTTCTCATTAAAGATTAGTCATGCTTCCCTCCCCTGCACATTCATACTGTTTGATTGTAAGTCAGTAAAACATTTTTCAGGAATCAATTTTTTCTGTGTTTTGTTGTTTTTCCTTTGTATGCTTCTGCAAACAACACAACATACTGTAGTCAGCTGGTAGACGTACATTTGTGTGTCATCAGCATAAAGATAAAGTGAAACCCCATTCTTTTTAATTATATACCCTTGTGGCAAAATGGAGATAAAAGGTTGGCCACAAAAGTGAATACGCACAGTGGCATATCAAAACATATGACTGTTGGATAAACCTTGGTGTATTCTTGGTTTAAGATATTTGAGATGTCGGCCTCCAATATGAGGAGGTGAGTGGGGGGAGCCAGAGAACAGGCGTAGGGTAAACAAGCTAAAGGAGTCAGGGAGGAGAGAAGAATCGTGAAAACAAGTCAACTTTACCCTTCCAGATACAGTATAACTACCAAAAGAACTTTATGTCATTTTCTGCCTGTTATTTTTGCTACTTTTGAATTGTTTGTTATTAATATAGGTAGATTGTGTGGTTATCAACTGGTAATATATTGTGCAGTTGTCTGTTGGTGAGGCCTCGGGACTCCAGAGGGGGAAAAGCGCAATCACCTGTATCTTCCCACAATCAATACATGCGAGTTATAGCAAGAACTGCGTACTGTGCTTTTTGTGTGGCTAAACCCTCGCTATTCTTCCCAATTGAGGGCAAAACACCTTGATTGGGAGGCAAGACACAAACCGGTGATTATCATTGCAAAAGTCAGCTCTATAAAAGCTTCCAAATATTAAGCAGCTACAAGAAGAAGCTCAGCTCTCTCTATTCTTCTCAGTCCAGGGTTAGTAAGTAACAGTAGATGGCCCCGCTCACATGCACACACGCGCACGCATACACACATACACATTCCAAAAACCCATGTTTTGAAAAGTGACATCTTGAACCTTCATTGTCAAGTGTCCATTGCCGATGCCTCCCTCAGAAAGGACGTTCTAAATGCCTTAGCCAAACAAAAGTGACAAAAAGATTTGGAGCAGAGGTGCATATGAACAAGTGAGAGAATTAAAAGAGATCTACAAACTCACTCGCTGTGAAACAAAAAAAAGAAAGGAATTACTGAAGGCCCCCTGAGCTGAGCTTCAAAACCACCCTGTCACCCTCTGACAAGTATGAAGAAAAGCAAGGGGCATAGACAAAGGAGGCAACAAAAAAGGGGTCATGTAAGTGTCAGGTAAAAAAGGTGGGAGTAGTGACAGAAAGGGGGGATTGGATGGGACAGCTAAGTAAAAATACTTAGATAGTGTCTGCAGAAATTGTCGTCCTCTAACCGATGTTTGATCAACCTTTCTCTCCTTGATTCAAAAAACTTTGTGTAATCTCTCACCTAACTAAGCACATGAACTACATCTAAAGGCTCCTTGTGAACGGCAGAGAATATACACACACACTGTCTCTTCCTAGAATGAAAAAAGGTTGCCTAACCTTTCAGCATCTTCTCAGAGCTTATTAATATGCTTCCTTGCTAAAAGGCAAGAAGCGAAAATGTCTCATTTAAATTTAGAGCGGTGATGAGATAGATGTGAGATTCCATTAAAGGTACGTCTTCCTTTTCATGATACACTGAAAGGTACACACTTGGTCTCATTTGTACACACCTTGGCAGTGTTCTGAACCGAGCTGTATGAACCAGTGATTAAAAAGTATGGTGCTGAATCTCAATCAAAGCACGTTCAACTCAAACCTGACATTTCAACTTCTTGCTCCTCTCTAGTCTCATGTCTATAACACAGTGTTAAGTAGCTGCTGGAAGAGATTATGTCTCTTTTTCTCTCAGTCCCTCTGTAAGCCAACAACTTTCTTTTTATCTTTGAGATTTTACTCTGTCTTATATTTAGTATATTCGACTTTAAAAGCGATTGCAGATACTTAACTATGCTCAAAGTTCTTTTGCGAAATTGGCATGCATAATTCTTAGTTGTGGCGTGGATTGCAGTTGTAACTCTTGACAGACTTGTTGAGAGGTTCATATAACCCGAAATTGCTGTTTTTTTCACTGATCTTCTTTTTATAACTCAGAGTGTCATTTTACATTACTTCAGTATAGGGCACGCTTGTGCTTTTTTGTGGTCAGTTAGAAATAAGAGTACAGATTATAAAGTCGCAGCTTTAGCTGATGATATATAGAAAAATAAATGGTGCAAAAAAACATTGCCAATGGAAGCAACACAGAGATGAATGAATGACATTATGTCTGCAGTAGCAGTGGCCACCAATCACACTTGCAAAGAGAGCAACACGGTCAAGTATGGCGCACAGGCATCGTCTTTGTTAAGTGCTGCTACAACTACATAAATCGTTGAGTGGGAAATATGTTCCTTCAGATATCAGACTCCGACTGGACTATGTACAACTGGAAGATGCACCGTGGTAAAGTTAGCAGTTTTGGGGTATGAACCCGACCTTCGCAAGGATCTATGGCAGCCTTAGCTGTTTCTTTGTTGTTAATCAATGGTTGAACGATTTCTGCTTATCATGTAGTTATGGTTTTATCTGCGGCTGCCACTTTCCCGCTACTCAACTTATTACGGCTGCCACAGCTCATGTACCTTTTTAATAAACAACAACCATTTCACATTATAATGAAGAACAGGGAAAAGTAAAATGGTCTTTCTTTCTCTTCATTTGAGTCATTTTGAATTAGACAAAACATAGACTGGTATCATCAAGAAGAAAAGCCTATTACCTGCACCCACTGACACTTTACTTCTGAAGCTACTCCAGATAAATCCTCTATCTGCAGATGAGACACCTCTCCTCAAAGATTTCTTGGAGAGAAATTGGGCTTCCTCTTCCTCATTGAAGCACTGAGTATTCATCCTGAAATTAACTCTGTCCTTAAGACTGCAGGTTTTATCAGCATGCCAAGGCTGTCTGGCTGAGGTAGAGGTCTTGCATAATTTAAAGAAAATGCTTTGACTGTGAGTTGGTTGGTGAGATTGAGCCTTCATTTGAACCGAGTTTATCTATAATTGGTTGATTGAAGCATTTTTAATATGTTTTAATGTACATGCCTACTGGCCAACCAGGCCTTTTTCTGAATGATTTTAATGGGTTTTATGTTCTATTATGAAGTTGGAAAACTTTATAATCAGTGTTTTGAATTTTTATCTCGACAATGGCAGTTCCAAAGAAGCTTCTTGGTCACTGAGGGTTTTAACATCATCTAATATTAGCCTGTTCCAGGGCATGGCTTGGATCGACTGTGGTCTTAATATAAATGCTATTTATACTGACAATTCCTTAAAGGCCACTTTCTTGAAATTGTGACATCTGAAAAATTATCCCTCCATCATAAAACTTCAGTATTAGCAGATATTACAGCCTGGTAATCCTAAATGTTGTCTTCTGTGTTTTCCCAAGATAATATCTCTCAAACATTGAGGAAAAATGAGCGTCCTTGTGCCCTGTCAGACATCTGCTCCTCAGCTTTGTCTTTTTGTTTTTTTTTTGCATTTTACTAAATTGGCTGTATCATTTTTGATAAATTCAGTTGTTCCCCTCTAATTTCCACGGCCCTTCACCTTTTTCTTTTTCTTTTTCTTCACCAACTATTCCAGTTTTCACAGGACTGTATCCAAGCTACCTTTTAAATCTTGTAGATAAAAAAGAGAAAATGAAAATTAATTCATTAATTAATTCACTTAATACACAAATAAATGAATGGGTGAAAGAATAAATAAACCCAAAAATAAAATGTTGCTTGTTGGGATCCGGTGGCTGCTGCTTGAGGAGCAGCAGCCGTGCAGGAGTGATCAACAGCCGGTCGAGTCATTAAGTCTCGTCGGGCTGAGAATAAGAGGAGCTGTTTGCCAACCCTTCGGGGCCAGATTGTTGCGCCTCACGTCCTTTCCTCACGGCTCACAGTTCCTCGCAAGTTCTACGTTGTGCCGGCTGACTGTGTGAGTCCTCTCCCATTCGCGGTCCAGCGCCATCCTGGCTAGCCTCACGGGACTGACCTTGCCTCTTCTTTGGCTCCAGAGACGACCCAGACCCAGCACAGCCCTCACTTTCTTCTGAATAAATCCTTAAACACCTTATCTCCAGGGAGTGTCCTTGCATTTGGGTCAGATCTCTGCACATGTCTCTGCACATATCATGACATTGCTAAATACTTGACAATTGCTTTGTAAACAATTATGTCAGGAGTCTTCTGATTACATTTCCGTTAATTAAATTACACTGACAAGCCCTTCCCAGGTGCTACTTTTACCAAGAATATTGCTTTTTGCAAAAGGTGCTGCTATTTTCAGCTCATGAAACTTTGAGGCCTTCTATTTAGCACAGTCTTAGAGACGGTGGTCATTTCCAATCTGACCCTTAAAATTGTTTGCCTTCAATCTTGAAGACAGGGGTTTCTCAATATTAGTGACTTATTTCGTATAAAACAGGTGTTCCAGAGGGTTCTGGAACATGTAAGTGTAATTCACAATTGGGGGAGATTTAAGTTATTTTCTGGGAAAACCTTTTTCTCCCAATGCTGTTTTTTCCTAAATGTAATACTCAAATTCTATGTTATGCATGGAGTGGTTTTTGATGCACGTTCTGCAACATTTAAGTACAAAGTTTTCACATGTCAGAGTTGTCCCATGACATGAATTGAGCAGAGAACCAGATGTGTCTCAGTAATTCATGTCTTTCTCAAAGAAAGAAATGGGTCTGCAATGTTGTGAAAAGAACTGCACTTCCCTGTCTTACTCCATTCTGTCAACTAATCTGAAGGCTTTGCGAGGCAGTTGAACGTGTTTTTTATTCCGACAACGTTTGGGTAAGCCTTTGGGGAACTAAGTGCTATACCTTTTGCTGTTTATTGTTTATATTTATTTGAAATGGGTTGCAAAGTGATGCAGTAGTTAGCACTTCACTTTTGCATCATCACCCTGTGCCTGCATTGGTTCTCTTTAGCTTTTCCAGCCTCCTTTCACAGTCCAAAACGTAGAAATTCTCAGAGAATTCTATCGTAAAAAGGCATAAAGCATTATGAAATTGAAAACATATCACCTTAAAACGATAACAAGAGCTATTCAAGTCTAACCGTATGTTGCAAACCAGTTTTGATAGAATATTGGAAAAATCATATTCAGAGCTTCCAAAAAGGATCTTGACAAAGGTAAGAGGGCCTATATGACTGAAGGGATAGAGGAAAGCAAAATATAAAGAAAACACTTAAAACATACAAACCAAACATGACATATTTGAGTTGTCAGGATTTTGCACAGCTCCTTAAATATGAGCTTTGATTGCCTCACTTACCATGCCATTCTAGTCTCTTTTACACTCTCCCCACACAACTCCCCCCTCTCCTCCCACCATTCCTTGGTTTTGTTTCCTCGACTCCTCGGACATGAAGCAGGATAACATTGCTGGCATACCGTTTAAATAGTTTTGCTGCTGGAGATATCACAAGCAAATATCTCGAACCAACAAAACCTGCTATATCATCAATTTATTTAGATAATTTATATATTTGAACTCAATATGAACATGTAATATTGTGTTACCTATTAAGAACATTACTGACAATAAAGTGATCACTGAAGTAGCACACACACACACACACACACACACACACACACATATCTCTCTCTCTCTCTCTCTCTCTCTCTCTCTCTCTCTCTCTATATATATATATATATATATATATATATATAATTTTTTTTTTTTACAATTACTGAACAGCAGGAAATAATTGTCTAATGTATTCAGGTTGCAGTAAGCAACTTCTTGAATGATGGTCTTCTTTAATTAAACACACAGATCTGCATCACCATGCAACAAACAGAAAAAACCTCAGGGTGTAATTAACTGAATGAGCAGTCCCATGCATGGTGCTCCACATTCTGCCATCCCATCATGCAAAGGTACAGCAGGGGTTAGTGCAATGCAATTGTATGTGTATGGCACAATTAAAAACGTTGAACTCTAGCAGGCTCGCAAAGTTCCAAATACCAAAGCAAAGGTTGCTTGGAAGATTCTCCTGCTAGTCTCCCGCCACATGTCCCAATATATGTGCTTTGTCTTTTTAAAATACAACACTGGGTGTGAGGAACAAACACAGAATAACACATGATTGGATACATACAGTAGACATTGTATGAAAAGTGTTGTGAGTGATTGCAGAACTGTGTTCTTGGTGCTGTGAAGCGAGTAATCCTAATCACCAGATGAAAAATAAGCATTAATAAAGCATCAAATATTACTTCCTTGATTCTATAATTTGAATCAACATCTTTTGCACCTTTAGTTTGGAGCTCAAAAAGAAAAGAAGAGCCTTTTTTATGTCCGAGCTTAAACTATCACTTCCATGTATTACAATATTATAATTCCTTTTTTTTCCCCTTTTTTTCTGACCAATTGAACTTAACCCTTTAATCTTACATGACCTCCCTCTGAACACCCTCGAAGCAGAAACAGGGAAAATTGTACCATAGAAAGTAATGAAGATTATTAGCTTACGTCTAACTTAACTTGCTCTGCAGCAATACATTTGTTCGATTTGAATATGAACAAGTGAGAGTGGCAAGGAGGGCACAGTCCCTCTCCATAGGCCTCTGCCCCTCAACAGGAGATTAAAAGTCAGACTGTTATCATTTTAATATGTAGGCAAAATACAGACACATTCTCAAGAGGCCGTTTACAGGATCAGGCATCGAGTTAGAAAGGAGATGCTTAATTTTTGAAAAAAAATCATACAGTTTCCCGCAGCCTGGCGGCAAGTTTCTTTTGAAGGGGACCAGTGGTTCAGCAGAAAACTGAAAGAGGTTTTAAGGTTACAGATCATGGATGGATCACAGGACTGAGAATTTTAAATGACTGAAACACAGATGTGATATGGCCCCCACTCTAGGTCGATGTTCCTTGAAAATATGAATAACTAAATGAAATTACATTTTTTCAATATTTTTCCTAACAGTAATTATAGCCTTAAGTCAAAAATGCCTAATGCGATGGTTTGGAATTATATTTTTAACAAAATACAACAAAGAAATTTGACTTACACTTTGACTTACATTATTTAAGGTAAATTTACCCTGTACACTAGTTTCCCCTGCATTGACCAGCAACAATTTTTCGAAAGTAAAACAACAAACACAAAAAAAAGCCTGGGATCAAAATCAAAGACTCCATAGCATTTTTCCAGCTTTATGTGGATAAAACATGAATAACAAAACCATAACCGATTTTTCATTCCCACAACGTTTCGTGACACAGAGTAGCTACTCCTTATGGAAATAAGTTGGTTGTTGTTGGTAGCTGCTGACTATGGTGTGCAGCCAGCTGTTCTTTGTTGTCCTGTGGCCTTGGTAACATTAAGGGCCTGGTAGAGCCGTGAACTTTCACAGTCATTCCACCATCCCTGTTTGATGATTAGCAGAAAATGCCCAACGTTGATTGTTCCCTGTGACTTTTCCTTAATCTGTGTTCCTGACAAGGTGCTCGGTTGAGCCTCCAAGGAGCTATGGTTGGAACCCAAAATTCTGCAAAGAATACAGATACAAAAACTGTTGTTTATATTTGTGAATACTTACGAGGAATGCTATAACATTTGTATATTTTAAAATGCAATTTTAACTAAATGTGTAAGTATGCACAACTTTGCACAAATTCAATGTATCCTCAAAGGTATTAACTCTTGCAAGCCTGGGGGACAACTGGACAATCACTGACATAAGGATATTTCTACATTTTCTTACAGGGCATGATATGTGATTGCATTTCAAACAATATTAAATATTTTATGAAGGTTTTACAAATTATTACTCGAAACCCAGAAATACAATTAATATATATGTCTTTTCTTTAACTGGTTGGAGGACTAGGCAACTGCATCAACCGAATTTGTTCTCTGGCTATTTAACCATGAAATGTGGTCTGTCACTACCAGACAACTGCAATGTAATGCTATTATCATATTTACTGAATGTAGGAACAAAGCCATGACTGTCTTGAGTTATATAACACTTTTGTTGATTTTCGTGAAGACTGCTAATTACCATTAATGGAAAATGTCATGCTGTCTGAAAGAGAGAAAAAATAGGAAGAAGAGGGTTATGGCACATTGGTGCACTGTTGTATCATATAGAATCACATTCATCACAAGGGGCATTTGAATGGGAGTAGTATGCACCTGCTATTCTTCATAATCACACTGGATCACACAATCTAATGAGTCACACGAACACACACACACACACACACACACACACACACACACACACAAACACACACACACACACACATGCACACATAAACGCACAAACACACAAACACACACAAGGACACACGCACGCATATTGAATAATTCTTAAGATCTTCTCTGTTGACATGATTTACACGAGCACTTTCTATTGTTTAAACACAACTGAAAAAAAAAAAAAAAGTTAGAAGCACAACATCAGGCGTGTCAAAGTGAGGTATAAAAATGCAACAACTTCTACATTTGATAAAAAAATAAATAAATAAATAAATCAAACCCAAAAAATTTGGAATAGTTATTTACAACTGAAAAACCACCTTAGGTAGAATTTAAGATTGCCTTTCTAGTTAATGCTTTCGATAAGAAAGGCAAGCGCAGAGCTTTTGCCACACATGATTAAAATCATGAAAGTTTATACGAAGATGCTCTCATCAACTTCCTGCAAAGAAAATCTGTTGCCTGAAAAGCACTAAACAGCAAGAGAAAAGGGGGTGGGGTGATAAGTTAATGAGCAAAAACAACTTTCACACACATCTTCTGCCTCCCGGACAAAAGCTCCGTGCACAATATGTGCGCGTGAACCAGTGGTTTGGAAGTGTGCTTGTTCACTGTTTGTACTTCATCACGCTGCTTCCTGGGGGTGCCCTGCCAGAAAGCTTCTCTGATAAAAAAAGCCTCTGCTGCAAATGGTTTTTGAGCTCTCTAATCTTGAGAATCTCGCATCAGGAACAGAGGTGGTAAACTTCCATTCTGCTCGCTTACCTCACTACACCCGACTTGTTGCAGAAGTTCTGTCTTTGACTGAATGGGAGATCACATGGGTAGAACCAAAAGTTGATCCTGTAAACCAACCACTGACACGGTTTACCATGGTAACTGTGTTACTTGTGTCTACTTGTATAGGGCATTAATATAAAACATTTTTGTACAGAGGTTCACAAATACATGTGCAGCTTTCCTTGTTTTTATCTAATAAGTTCAGTCATGCACATAACAATTCCAAAATTAATGTGGACAATCATTTAGCGGGCTTTGATTCAATACATGAAGATGATTACACTCATTATCTCCTCAACAAATGTAAAATATTTATCATTTTATTTGTGTTACCTGTGTTTGACACACACACTTAGAACCCCTTGAGTTCTACATTCACGCTCTTCCTCGGTGGTGTGATCAGCCTCAATTTCTTCATCACTCACGTACTTTGGCTGTCCATGGAACTGATTATTTTATTGACTGCTTCTCTCTGTCTGTGACTCAGCATTGCACTGACCTTCTCTTTATTCCCTACCTTTTCTCTCAACTATTTCTCATGTTGTCTCCCACCCTCCCAGCCCAGTTAGAACAACAGGATATTTCAACCTGTATTGAAAATAATATCTTGGACAGATCTCTGCTGGTGATGAACCAACAGCAGCAGAAGAGTGGAGTCATACTATTAGAGATGCTTTCAGTACAATCCTGCACTGAAAAAGATGGAAGCCCTTCAGCAGAAGATTTGGGTTGTTGTTTTTATGTTTTACCACTTTTTTAGGATAATTCTGAATCTTAATCTTACATTTGAAATACATACACATGAACGGCACATGCAGATGTTAGGGAGGTTTTAAAAGTTTTTTTTTATTTGATTAGGAACTTCACTGGGTATTAAAAGGTTGTGTTAAAATTATGAAATTAAAGAAAATGTGAAAAATGCTTGAAATGAACGCACACAAGGATCTCGAGGACAACAAGCTGTTTAAGCGACTTTGCCTTTGTATCAATAAACAAACAAAGTTGCGCATCTTGGTCAATGTAGACACCTCATGTACACATGCACCAAAAAACATCGCCATAACATGTCTGCAGGGAACACATCTTTGACTGTCACAGGAACTTTGACAAAATGTGTGAATCGACGTTGTGATTTTTGATGTCTTATCTCTTCATTGTTTTTTCCACCTAAGACAGCAAGACTGAGGGAACTGTTCATGTCAAAATCTGTCACCTCAAGGGGAAGCCTAAAATTTGTTACTGGGCAAGTGGGGCATATAACCTTAATAAAAAAAAAGGGGGGGGCGTAAGAAAATGATAATTTATCTTATTGAGAGCAAACAACAGAGAACATCTTAAATTATACTACATCAAATGCCCCCCAAAAATTATCTTAAGAGCAGGCCTATCGAGAGTTGTGTTGTGACACAATATAGGGGATCTCATAACTACACAGTGATGGATAACAAAAAGATAACACTGAAGGAAACAATATATAAATGTGAATTCATTCATTCATTATCTACAGTCAGGGTCACACGGGGGAGGGGGGGTGGTCGTTCACCCCTAATAACTTGATAAAAATGCCCCATACAGAGACATACAACCATTCACCCTATCATTCACATATCTGGGCTAAATTATTTCCGGGGAAAATTGGTTTCATCGATAAATAAAAGCCAACATGCAGTGTTTAATTTGGATCAAACTTGGAGCAGTTATTCGCCTGATTATGTTAAAAGGACTTAAAGTACGCCTATGATATTTTTATGACTTTCCGTCACCACATTGTAGTTGTGCTCTCTCTTAAAAACTGTTCACAGTGACAGACAACCACGAATGGGAGCAGATAGGGTCTGCTGACTCTGATAATATGTTTTGATTCAACATTTTTTGGGGGGGCTTTTTCGGTTTTGGTAAGACCTAAAAGCACTTTGCCTATTACGACATCAAGAGATCCAGATTGACAGGCTGGCAGATTTTAGATTACTGGGTTATACAATGATGTTGGGTGGGGGTCGGGGGGTTGGGTTGGGGGGCTGGGTCAGAAGCAAAGTGAAGCAAAACTAAAGAGCTAAATGAGGGGGTGAGCCAGCTTCTGACTAATCAAGTGAATGAATGAGCAGGTAAGTGAGTATGCATCTGACTGATTAAGTCACCAGGCCATTAAGCCCAGAAAGCAGTTGAGGCATTTTATATGTTAATGCAGGCGCGAGAGAGGAAAGTTAGTGAAGGATGTGGTGTGACAAGAAATAAGAAGGCAGGCAGGGGTGACAAAAGGTGGAAGCTGGTTGGTGGGGGAAGGTGAGTGGGAGGTGGGTGAGCCGAATCATTGGAGTGTGTAGGAAGGATGGAGAGAAGGAGTGAGGGTGGCTGTGGAAGCTGGTGGTAATCAGAAGGCAGTGATGGGTGGTCAAGCTGTGTGTGTGTGTGTGTGTGTGTGTGTGTGTGTGTGTCTGTGTGTGTGTGTGTGCGTGTGTGTGTGTGTGTGTGTTAGTGTGAGCCCCACTGTGGTCAGTACTCTGTGACAGCGCAGGTTTCTCTCCCCTTAGTGTGTCTGTCTCACTGTGCACAGCCGTGTGTGTAAGTTGTATATAAAAGTGGCTGAATGGATTTTCAGACACTTTTTCCACCCTCCCGGCGATTTTCCTGGCTGCCTCTTCCAAAGGTGTTCCTGAAGGTGCAAACTTTGATTTGTACCTAATATCACATTTTTCTCATTCTGAAGCTCCCAGTATCACTTTTTTATCCCAAAGATGTCTTTGACAAGGGTTTGTCATGTTTTTACAAATCCTTCTGTTATATTTAAGTCGATTTATGACGAATAAGTATCATTAGCATTATTTTTTATATGAATTGACAGTCCTATAGAGCTATGGGTCCTCGAAATGAATCACAAAATATGTTGTAGTGACCCCACCAAAAGATTGCTGAATGACACACATGCTCAGATCACCAGCGTTTGTTGACCTCCCCCCTTTCCTGACCTTGTTTATTGCATGCTTGGAATGATTCAATTAAAACTAAACATTCTGCTCTACATGCATGTATGTATGTACGTATGCATTGACATTGGTCCTCATTTTGGTGGCCATAATAATCACTTGCTTCCTTTGTCCATGAACCGTATATCCTAAAGAAATTGATGGTCCATTAGACCTCAACTGACTACTTTGGAGATTTGTTTCTCAAGAGAAATGATGGTTAGGATGATTTGTGTTGTGTGATTTGTGTGAAACAAATTTTGATCGCTTTGGGAAAAGAACTCATATTATGTTGAGTAAATTATGTCACGAAGGTCAGTTGTATTTAATCAGCATGTTTACAATAACGAGA
This sequence comes from Fistularia tabacaria, assembly GCA_901007705.1. Lineage (NCBI taxonomy): Eukaryota > Metazoa > Chordata > Actinopteri > Syngnathiformes > Fistulariidae > Fistularia > Fistularia tabacaria. The sequence goes on from CAAKHD010005279.1 coordinate 147,332, forward strand.
AATGCGGTGGGGTCACTGGAAATCTTTAAAATATGCACATTTGTAGAATTTTGTTGCCCCCCCACAAACACACACACAGATTCACCCACATCTCACACCTCTCAAGATGGAAAACAGACATAAAATTGCTTTTATATGGCGTTGTGCCACAGACGCCTCCCAGGGCAGAACAAGACCTCTGTTGTGAACAGCGGTTTGGAATTCGCTGTAATCTGCCACCTGATTTCAGAACTTTGGGGATTGTATAAAATAATTGTTTAATTGTCTTGTGTCTATGTCCAATCAATTTTACAAGCGAATAGATCATTCCTACTAGAGAATAAATCTTTCCTACTAGAGAATAAATCTAACCTAGCTTCAATTTGCTTTGTGAAAAGAGTTTAATCGATACAACTAAATCAAGTTTTTTTCTTTTCCCCCAATATGGCACTATTGCCATCTAGCAGTGGGTTTACCACAGAAAACAGTTGGGTACGACAAACAGCAACAACTGATGTTTGATGCATGATAAGCAAAAAAGAACTCTCACAGCAGCCCTAAATGTAAAGTTGCTCACACATAACGAAATGAATTATCTAATTTAATAAGAAGGAATTTCAAATTGATTATGTTTATGATTTCAGTCGATCCAGCTGAGAGCAACAGCTCTGGCTCGTGTCACAGCGATGCTGAAAGGCAATGGAGGGCACCAGTTCAATAGCTTTCCCCTTAGAAAAGAGGGAGAGCAAAAATCTGTTTTTTTCTTTTTGTAATCGCATTGTGTTGTTAGTATGTTTTTCGAGTCTACTATAACCCCACCTACATTCAAAGTACTAAGGTGAGCAACAGCGTCGAAGGCTGACAGGGGAGCCTTGGGGAGAGAGGGAAATAAATAAATTGCACAGCGCTACCATCTCACAGCAAGAAGGTCCTTGGTTTGATTCCAACGGGGGGGGGTTTCTTTGGCATTTCTCCTACGGTGGTCAATAAGGTATTATCTTATCTTATCTATGTTGAGTTTGCGTGTTCTTTCCAATGTCTTTGTGGGTTTCCTCAGGGCTCTCTTCAATTTCCCCTCCCGCAGTTCAAATACATGCAGGCAGCTCATAGGAGGCCCGACATTGCCCGGATGTGTGAATGACAGTGCGAGTGTTTGTATGTCTTTGTGATTGGGTGTACTCTGCCTTGTGCCCAATGACCGCTGGGACAGGCTCCAGCCCCCAAGACACTGAGTGCAGGATAAGCATTATACATAATGAATGAATTGTTGCATAAATAAATAAGTAAGTTAATAAATACATATATAAATAAATAAATAAATAAATACACTTGACACCAACAGCCAATCTTAATTGGCGACAGCAGGTCCCTGCTGTCCGAAAGCACCAGAACTGCAGGCGAAACAATCCCACTCACAATTATGATGTGGGTTTGATGAGTTGAGAACAATTTCACATTCACACTTTAGTTAGTTGCTTAACGTTTTACTGTTGGAATGCAATCGAGGAGCGATTCTGTTCTGATTATTGACAATTTTACATACAAAAGAAAAAAAAGGCAATTGCTTTTCTGTTGTGAACATTTCTGGAAGCATAACTGAGAATATCAATATTTGCTGAAATGAAAGATCCCTGTATTTCTGAATCCATTAAAGGGAAATTTGCCATTCTATAAAGTGAAGCTAACTGAACTTAAAGAGGAGTTAACAAGTTGTTCCTGGAAGTATGCATGATAATTTATGTGAATATGAAAATACAGATTAAATTCAGATGGTTGCAGAATATGCACCGTGCAGTTCACATGTTGAAAGTAGAGTCACCAGAAGCAAGGCAAGCAATCAAGCGATATGTGGGCTGAAAGATTTTCCAAACATAAATCCTTTTGAAGGAACATTGTTACCATTGCGCGTTATATGTATATGCTCTCACTCAAGTGTTCTGTTTAATCAACTGAACTGTATCCGAGTCCACGATTATCATTTCAGCAGTCTGTGTTCACCATATGTATCTGTGTGGGGGGACACATATTCAAATGCCGTTCCTTACATGTTTGTCCCAGTGTTATGGGAGACTTTGGAGTGGCAGTGAGTGCATCTCTGGGGTATTTTATGGGATCTATATTTCATATCCATAAAATCAATCCCATTCTTACTCTCAACTGTCCAAGATCTTCCCATTTAGTAGAAAACAAAAAAATGGTGGAACTTTGGCTAGTCTTGTCACCAATTCAATATGATCCATCACCTATAACTGACAAATAATAAAAAACAAGTTATGAATGACTAATAACAACTTCAGGCTTGGCAGAAGACACTTATCTGGTTCATTAGTGAAAAAAAACGTTCTATATGGCTGATCCTGACGTTCAAAGTTTTACATTTCTTCCAATAAGTCTTACTAAAACGTGTGCATAAAGCAGAAATCTTGAATTTCTGGGCTGATTAAATGGAGAACGGTGAGAAGCTCTGATATCTAAATGTCGAGGAAAAGCTGGTTAATGCACCGAAGGACAAAGAAAGAGATAGAATTTATAATTTATCTAAAACGATCCCTGAACATGTAAAATGGTGCAAGGATGGTGAACTGAAGGCACTCTCGGGGAAGGTTTGTGTTTTCTGTTGTCACATTTCTTTCTTGCTATGCACTGGATCACCTCTAATCACCGTACTTTCTATCTGTGTGGGCGAGCGAGTTGCGGGGGGACGGGGGGGGCACGCTAGATAGCACTTTTTGTGTTGGTGTCATACCTCTCTCCCATTTTGCCACTGCTTTGCTTTGAATTCTTCCCTCTTTTCCATTTCCTTGTCTTGTTCTCTTTCTTCCCTGTTTGAACCCCTAGCACCACCTGATACAAAAATACACAGTGGTTCACAGTAAGGTTTCCCGTATGTGTACACAAACTGGCATCCTTATGAGATTGGATGCTCAGACAAAGACACATACCAGTGAAGCCCAGTGTGAGTTCAGTCATGGATTTGGTCTGATAATCCCTGCAGAGGATCAGTGCCCCTATGTGGCTTTGTGTAGATAAGTGTGTGTGTGTGTGTGTTTCCATTTCAATCAACAGGGTAAAAATATGTACAGTCACACCTCTTCTTTTTCATAAAGGAAAACCTTCCCTGCTTTGCTGGGTATGCTCATTATGAAATTTGCCATAATATCATCAAGCAGTTGTGGCTTTTTAAACACAGATTCTGAAACACACGCAACTCTCACTATGCTACTTTATATTCAAATCTTACCTTGGCTGTGGGGGTGATTGAATTCTTAGTCCCTGAGGAGAGCAGATGCTATTGTTACCTCCCTTTGGATACCACAAATGAGAAACAAGGACCTCATTCAGGCTCAACAACCTCGCAGTTGCACTGCATCTATGCGCTCTGAAATGTAGCGAGATGAAACTACAGAGTGAGGTTCTCAATACCCAGTGGCTTGCCAGCAAAACGTTCCTCATATAAATATCCGCTCAATTGCCTTCATTTGGAGAGTTCATTTCAAACATATATTATTTTTTACCCATTATATTATTACACTATTTAATATTCAAGCTGCTCTTAAGTATGTATAACAATGTTAAAACGATGTGTTCTGTTTTGCACGGCAAACTTGTCAGTTCTCCCGAACATTTTACATGTGTTGCTCTGCTCTCGATGGCCAATAGGTGGCACAGCAACTCTATGTGTGAGCCTTTGTCTGTGGTGCTGAATGTTAATCTCACTGATCTGTTGTTGCGAGATGAAGAGTGTAACAAGAGAGAGGAGAATGGATGGGATTTGGGGAATGTAAACAAGAATAAAGGAATGAGAGGAAAACATCAGAAATAAAGCCAGGACCAGACAGAAGGCAATTTAGGTGTGAGAAGTTAATGGCTGTTGATGAAATATAGAAATGTTTCGGGTGGGTGACAGTGGGGAGGAAAGAGAAGTGGACTTCAAAACTTCACAAAGTGAAAAGAAAAAAAAAGGAAGCAAAGGATGAGGGCTAATGTGCAAAGAAAGGGGAAAATAATGACTTGCAGAGGTAAGGTAAGACCCAAACAAAAAGATTGAAATTAAAAAAAAAAAAAAAAGTTAATGGGACCTCTATTAGCCATTGAGGAGAGTGCAAGAGGCAAACTGGTGAAATTGGCGAAAGGGAATGGTGAGAGGACGACCTAGCGTGAACAGAAGTGACGCATCACAACACTTTGCGATAATGTTTGGGTGCGTCGATAAATGCACCTCCTTGTGTGTGTTTCTCTTTGTTTTCGACTGTCACCGTGACAACAGTTTGTCTGCATTCATGAGAGTGTAGACCTGAACAGAAGACATAGATGGATAGGGCTAAGAGGGGTGGAAGACATTAAGTATGTCCTATCTGTCTGTGCAAGAGTGTGCTCATGAGTGAAATGGCGAACTGTGTGTGGGACTGTGAATGTGTACGTATGTGTGTGTTTGTGTGTTTGTGTGTTTGTGTGTGTACACTGATCACTGATGCGGCGACACCGGTCGCATACAGTGGTATGCATGGCACAGATAGGAGGATTGATGCTTTCCATAGGACTGCAGAAGCCCCTGCTTCGCTTCCTCTGCCTTGCACGACTCGTTTTCTTCTTGCCCCCCAGCCCCCCGCTCTTCTAACCGCCTTCTTGATTTCGATTTCTCCTCTGAATCTTCTGTGTATATTTGCACTGCTTTTTCATACTCTGACAATGATCCAGTAATGGGATTGTCAAAGTCAGACCTCTCGATCATTTACGACCTCTGTCTATATACTGTTCTGCAGCCGAGGGCTTCATCTGCGCTGCTGACCTCCAGCAAAGCAGGGAAGGTTTTCCTTTTTGAATTCATAAAGCAGTCTGAGAAGGAGGGATAGATGATCTGTGGAGGAAACTTAGCCTCATTGAGCAGATATTCGAGATGTCAACCTCCGCCATCTGAAATGTTTCAAATAGGAGGAATATTATCCGCATTGGCAGATAATATTTTTTCTTACTACTTAGTTACTTGCCCTCTTATTTCTTACCCTCTCTCTTTGGATTTTTTGAGGAATGTTGTGAAATTTCTAATGTTTGTGTTTTCTGTTTAACTTGGTTTTGTGGTCGCGGTTTAAGACACTTCAATGTCATTTATCTTTTATATTAGTGCATTTTTCTTACAATCCTTGAACAGTTTTCTTTTCTTCAACCCCCATTGTTATAAAACATTTGTTTAATCATTTTGACCCGGGACTCTGAATTGAGCATTGGATTTATGAGATTTTTTTAATGATTAGGTAACTTTATTTTTTAAGTATGATTTTGTTGTGCTTATGTCAAGTTTAGATGAATTCACATTCCTTGCTGAACCCATCTCTAACTTCCTTTTTTTAAATTGGCAGTGTGAGACATGTCACCCCCTGGCCAGTGAAGACATTTCTGTACCACTAGCTTCTTAAAGAAATTGAATCTCACCTGAATGGGACATTTGTTGTGACAAGGCTTGCAGAAATGTCAGTCAGGTCGACATCAGACATTTTGGGCCAACGAAAAGGGAAGATTAAAAAAAAAAGTTGAGGTAATTCTTTCCTACCGTGTTAAGTTTAACTAATCACCATTTTTAGCTAGGGTTTGTCCTGCATAGCAACAAGGTCAGTTCGTTGGTTTCACTGATGTTTTGCACAAACAATTATTCATAAGTTAATCAATTAAATTTATGAGATTTAATAATTTGTAAAACTTTTCATAATGCAAGAATTTAAATTATGAGTTAAAAGTCAGTTAACATGAAAAAAGAAGAAAGTACCCATAAGCTGAAGTAATAATGCCTGTTATTAGGTTAAAAGTTGGAGGACATATAAAACATACACTTTGTCGTAATGTCATCAACATATATTGAGGTACAATTTCAATTTTTGATAAACAGCATCTAAGTGCCCTTTATCATCAAAGAAAATCAAAGATAAAAATATATCACTTTACGTATGAGGACATATTACTAGCATGCCTCAACAATACAACCACTGCTTATTTGATAGTAAAACAATACTTAGCACAATTACTACCCTCCTATTCTGATATTTCTTAGCCATTTAGTCATATGTGGATGGAATTATTTTTACTGATATTATTTTTGTAATTCTGTTTGTTTAAACAAGATCGACAAATGAGGATAAGCTATTACCTAGAACGAGGCCTTCATGGTCTAGCCTGACTGACCTGTGCTTGTGATTTCAATGAAAAACAACTGCTTTGACATGACTGAGCTCATGGAACATGATGAAAAAATGGTTATCAGCGCAACACAGTGGACATTTCAGTGTCTGAATTTGTTTTTTGTCTGCTCTCCAAAGGCTGCTCCAACCAACTAAAAAAGAGCTACTTGACCATGTCCAAAGGTGAAAGTGTCTGTGTCATTTATGTCAAATCCACAAGAGGCAGGGTGAAATACTTGCTGTCATGGCCTCCTCTGACAAGTCCAGTCTTCTCCTTGGACAAGAAGTTTGTCTTTTGCAAATATGCTTTGTGCATACAAACAGCTGGAAGTGTTTATTTAATGGCAGTCATTCTTCCTTGCTCTCTTCCTTTTTGTCTCAAATTATCCATGTATTTACTGACAGTATATCACTATCAAAAAGGGCAAAAGCATAAACACAGATGACCTTGAGGCACAACTTCAAACCGGGCTTTCGTTTCTTTGGACACGTAGCCAAGTGCTAAATACGGTGGATTATCTGTGATGATCTGTGACAGCTCCCCGTGCCCACTGTCAGGAAGGATGTTCTACAGGCTGTCAAACAATACAGGGAGTGCGTCTCCTGGAAGCATAATGATGCTTTTCTTGTACATGACCATTCAACTCTTGTGTCAGACCTTTCCACGATGATCACAATGAAGAAAAAGGAAGGGGATTCAAGGGATGGCAGGACTGCAGAAAAACGTTTTCCAGGTTTCTTCTGCAGTGAGATTCCTGTGTACTTGTGCACGAGGTGTTCCACTTCCTTCAGTGATTTGCTCTTGAGCTGCTGTGTCTTGAACCACTAAGTCTGGTTGAAGTTGCCAACATCTCAGCTGGATGTTCTTATTGTCATGATTGAGCATCACAAGAATGCTTGCATCAAGGTTCCTCTAAGTATCTTTTGGATTTTGTGGACATTCTTCCTTTTCTTTTTTTTAACCTTGCCTTTCATAACTAAGAAGTATTCTTACAGAGCCATTCTTTCTCCTTTTACATTTTTTCCTTCTGAGGCAGTGCACATTTGTAGTCAGTTGAAAAGAAGACTATCGAGTTTGAGACTGCCACCAAGGAATTATTGAGATATTTTTTCCACTGGAGAACTACAGACTAAAGAGCAAGGACATGTTATTCATTTTTTTTTTTTTTATTCATCGATCTATTTATTTATTTTAACAACAAATATTAAACCACTTCCTTTGGACTTTAATGTTGTTTGCTCCCATGGACTGGTGCGTGAATGACTGAATTTGGTTTGGCTCGGTGCATATCAGAGTTTGAGGAAATATTCTCAATGAATCAAGATCGACCACTGGTGGACCGACCTACAACCGATCACAGTGTTTGACAGGCACCGAATAACCAATCAGTGAACATACAAGTGATGGAAATAAGGTACTTCTGAAAATACATAGATGAATGAATAGTGCCAAAGAGAGGATTTATGGATGTAGTGGAGGAAATGAAGTTAGTAGGTGTGAGAGAAGAGGATATAGAGAAGAGATTTAGATATAGGCGGTTGATTAGCTGTGGCGACTCTTGAAGGGAGCAGCCATAAGAAAAGAAGACATAAATGAATAAATAGTCTTGGGTTTTGAAACCTCCTTAGCTTTTTTTTGGAAAAGTGCCTTAGAGGTGTTGGGTATTTGGCTATCAGCCAGTCCTTATGTTAGATCCATCTCCCCAGAGAACACTGATAGCAAGTTTCTTAATTTTCAGGAACTTCTGGGAATGGAGGGGTAGAAAGAGCCACAGAGCAAAATATCCAAATGTTCAAAAATTATAATTACAACTTTTATGACTGTACTTAGTAAAAGGAGAGGCTCATATTCCACAAATAAGTGAAAAGATTAACAAAAATAAAAAAATTCGGATTTTGCACACAATCTAGAAATAACTAAAAAGCCCTCGGCATGCCGTTGAAAAGAGAGGGTTTTTTGTGTGAATCTTGATGAAGACATAATACCTTAAGCTACAGAATTTTTACATCAGAAACAAAAAAAAATAAAACGAAAAATAACCAAACAAACAATAAAAAAAATCCTGTTTGCGATAATATCACTATTTGAGATCTCCAATGAAAAACTGCCTATGGTAAACTTCTGTTTACTTCATTTATTTTTGTTTATTTATTTCTGACTAGTTCTGGCTTTCCCTATAGGTTCCTCTTCTCTCTGCTGTGCTCTGTTTTATTCATTCTCTGTCCATTTCATTTCTCATGTTTACTCTGTTTTTGTTCCCACTGCACAGAGAATTACCTTTCTTCCTTCTTTTTGCACACCCTTTTCTAAAATTTTCTCATATGTACACATATGCACACCCACACAGCCACACACTCTGATTTGTACCTTCTCTCTCAACCTCTAGTTGCGAGATCAATGCCTCCCCCAGATAGGCTGAGTCTGAGTTATTCTACCACAGAGTGTGGGAGAGTTAAAAGGCAGAGCAGTGGCATATTGAGTCAAATTGTATGTGTATCTCAGTGCTGCTTGCATTTTTCTGCATCTGAAAATCAGTAAATGGGAGTCACACTAGACGATTCCTCTCATCCTGCCAAGATGTGAGGTGGGATTTGATGTCGGGCTTTGGAAATGAAAACAGCACAAACATTTCGAAGACAGGGGCTGTAAAATGAGGATGAATACAAGCAGCAAAACCATAAAAGCCACCATAAAACTATTCTGACTTAATTGCAGCTTTTCTGACATCAAATCATCTTCATGTTCAAAAGGTTACAGTGCTCTCTTATTCCTGTGTATTTTGTATGAAGAATTAAGGGCGTACCAATGGTGTAATTATTACTTTGGCTGAACAAATTCCAGGCTTTGCTCGACCACACACTAAGTTAACTATATGGTTGGGTCATTCCCCTCTATTGATACTATTATGTCATTATTTTATGCATAAAGCGTTAGATTCCTGACTTCCAGACAACACATGCTGGTCGGCATCAAAGTCGCGGTTTAAACAATAACCCATTAATGTCTGTATTCTGAGAAAGAAATAGGAAATTGAAGGATTCAAAGTGATACATGTGAGAGACAGGTATTGGAGTGGAGGTGAGACTCAGGAAAGAGGGATTAGTGAGTGAAGCTGAATTTAACCAGATTAAAGAAAACCCATTTTCTTTTGTTTTACCTTCCAGGAGGAGACTCGAAGAAAAGCTGCCGTGCCGCAAAATTATGTGTTTTAGCTGCTTTGCCAACATCTGTCATGATATCAGATCCACCGTATGCAACTTTAACTTCAAATGAGCAAGTGATCTCAAGACTGTGAAATGTTGCGTGACTTCTTTTATATTCGTTGTGTTTATTTTTTGCATGAGATGTTTTTCTTTATTCTATGGAGCGCCGTATCCCCCATCAGCTTGTTGTTTTGTTTCAAGGCCTGAGAAAATTTGGTTCCTTTTAATGAGAAAAGAAAAAAAAAAATGGAAAGAAAACAGTGCTTCAATAAAAATTAAGTGCTCACTGAATTAGTTACTAGCTGGTGGTAGGGACATATTCTATTCCCCTCAGTAGTTAATGAGTTCAAACAGGGCTAAAGGCGAGTAAATAATGGATTTTAACAAATTCAAATAATCTCCAATTATGTAACCTGTCAAATTAATTTTAGCAGGATTGCTGTCATTTTCCAATATGTGACATAAACAATCAGCACCCTATTTAAGGAGCATTTTTTGCTCCAGTCAGTTTGGGGCCGAATGTATAAGAAATAAGAGGTTTGATATGTCTTTTATTTCAACCATGAGTGGAAACGTTTGATCGCTGAGATGAAATAATGTAAATTCACACATAAGGTAGGACATTGAAAGGAAATTATAATTTCCGCCACAAAGTATCACAAATGTGAAGTAATCTAATTAATATTTAATGAAATGCTGCACATAGATATGCCTAACTAGAGGATATAATTTTACCAGTGTGATTGTTTTCTGTATTCATTAATTTTTTAATATTTAATGAGACGGAGATTATCTTTTAACATTTGAAATAAAAGCCAAATTGGCACATTCTTTATCACTGAAATTCTTTTGACTTTAATTCTCCTAACACATAGATTTAATTAAATATGACCTCGATGTGTCATTCGTATTGAGTATTCAAGTATTGAAGCAAAGTCTGGCCCAAAGATTGACAAAAACACAAAGCCACTTTTTTACATAGAGTCAAAAAAACAAAGCAAACAGTAAAAATTTTTCATTTAATTCATTTATTCATTTTTTTTAACGAGTCCACAGGAATCACAAAAACAAAGGAAATGTAAAAATCACCCACAAAGACTCACACACTCGGGCTGGTAATCCTGACCTATGACAACCAAATTGATAATTTGTCAGGGCACTATTGCTATATCAATCTGTTTCACTTCACGCCAACACATGATCTTGGCGTCTCTGCTGTGGGTAAATCAACGTATGTGAGCATTTGTAGTGGGTTGGGGGTGCTGTGTGTATGTTTTTTTGTTGAAACAGGCACCTCCCAATTTGTTTGTTGAGTGACTGAACTGATCTTGCGGCTGGCGGTGTTTTGACATTGTGTCAATGCTGGAGCGCATCAGTGGAGGGAACTGTGTCTTTTGCTCAGTTTAGTATGAGTGGTAATAAAGTCATGTGTTAAAATGAGAGAATGTAGGTATTTTAGTTAAGTCTGGTGCTGGTAACACATTCATACTAGTAAAGTAATATCGTCATATTGTCAAGGGTCAGGACTCCTGATTTCACTTTTAGAAGATCGTAGCGTGTCTGATGAAAAACTGGAAGCAATGGCTGCGCTTTACCAGGGGAGTCCTGAACACCACTGCCAAATCACCAATGCTATGCCCTCTTATTAGAGCCTGTTCCTCTTGTGTGTTTAGTGTTTATGAGTACACACATTTTTGAATGCATAATACAAACTGAGATCTATTTCACAGCCATACCTTGTTGCACTGCTGTCAAAGAAGAATCTGAGGTTTTTGAGCTTGTGATGTGGCGCCTGAGGCACCTGTCAATCACAGCTGTCGTTTTTTTTTTTTTTGATTGAGCACACTGGGAGATGAGGAAGTATTTGATTTGATTTGAAGTGGGGAAGCATACGGCATGTATCTCCGTATCACACACACAGCGGGACCAGGCAGTTGCTATTCCTGCAATCAGGAATAAGTCAGATGCTCCTAAACACACATGCACACATGCAGGCACTTACCAGCCCCCTGCGCCCCCCCAACATGCACACAAACGAGCCAGCGGGTTGCGGCCCAGGAAGACACAAAGACGTGGATGTGCACATATGCAGGGAACTCAACACAATTCTTTGATTTATTCTACAGCAGCAATACTCCACTGCATTTAAATCAACAGTCTGTCCTTTTTATTGAGAGCCACATCCAGAGTTCCATCGACCTGAAGGAGGGGAAGATGTGATAGCCAACTGACGACAGCGGAAGTAAAGTCAAGGGAGTAAAAAAAGGGGAAACATGGGGGGCATCAGTGTGAAAAATAGAGATAGTGAGAGACAGCCAGAGTGTGTCTGTCTGGTCCGTGGGCCAGAAGCTTGTCTCCTGCTGGAGAGGAAGTGCTTTGAGTGCAGAGAGAATGTGGACTAGCTTGCCCTGCTAACCTTGGAGTGCTAGTAATTGGCACTTGGCATTAAGCAGCCCCTCTCCCTCCGGGATAATAAGATTTTAGACAGAAAAGAAGAGCTGTAAGCTTCGAAAGACAGGAGCAATTCATCGCTCTAGCAAATTGTAGCCACTGAGAATTTTCACTTCAAATCAAATTTACAGCTCGATGCCACAGAAAAATGTGATGTAAACACAACCTGTTCGAAATGCTGTGAGTGGTGGCAGTGAGATGTGTTAAAATCGTGTCAACACAATGCCAATTGATGTGTTCGTCTCTAAAGCATCAGCATTTCATTTATTTTTTTTCTTCTCTTGGTTAGAGAGAAAATTCTATGCCAAACCTACACCCCTTTATTCTCTCTTTTTTTTATTATTATTTATTTTATTTTAATCATTAATTAGTGTCATTTAGCAACCAGGTTGAAGTGTCTCCACATACTGGTAGTTGATAATGATGTAAGTTATTCCCTGCTACTGTGAAATACAATTGCATAAAGGATTTCATTTACTGAAAAAAACAAACAAACAACAGACAAAAATACAACTGCTGCAGACTTTTTGGATTTTACCGTATCTTAGTCCACTCAGTCACACAATTAGGGACATTGACTTCTCAATTTCAAACATATGTCTTGGTGATGGTGATAGGTCCGATTTTTTGTCCAAATTCTAGTTATCTTAGGACTGTAATGTTGACTCTATATCAGACATGGGCAAACTACAGACTGCGGGCCATATACGGCCCATTGGGCTTTATAATCCGGCCCATCGAACTTGTCTAAATTTTATTTCTACTTTGAATAATATTAAACCTCATTCATTTGGCATTCTCCCTGCAATGCCTGCATTCCCCATAAGATGGCACACTTCACATACATCGGCTTTTGCTCTATTTACTTTCTTGGTCACACGCTTTTCCCTTTGTACCCTTCTATAAAAATGAGTGGACCAAGGAAAAGTAAAGAGGACAGAGAGTGCCGAGTGCTTAATACAGAGTGGACAACAAAATATTTTTTCACTGAAGTCTGGACATGGCTTTATGTCTGATATGCCAAGAAATGGTTGCAGTTTTCAAAGAATACAATATCAGCCATTACTTTGCTGCAAAACATGCTAATTGCGCGAGCAAGCAGTCAACAGAAAAACAAGCAGTTACTGCTCAGAGGTTGATGGCTAATTTACAGACTCAGCAAAAAAATTCAACAACAAACTGCGATTCAAGAATCATGTACTAAGGCAAGTTTTGCTGGCATTTAAATAAGCAAAGGCTAGCAAGCCTTTCTCCGAAGGTGAATTTTTGAACGAATGCATGACAGAAACAGCAAGTCTTATGAGTCTGGAGAGCAAAAGCAAGTTTGAAAAATGTAGTTTATCACGCAGGACAGTGACTGGCCGCCTGGAACTAATTGATGAAGACATAGCTACCAAGCTAAACAAAAAGGCGGAGTCCTTTAATTTATATTCACTGGCACTGGATGAAAGTAACGATATAAAAGACACCGCTCAGCTCTTCAATTTTTATCTGAGGAATTAATGAAAGTTTTGAGATAACGGACGAGTTTTTGGCTATGGAGTCCTTGAAAGGACAAACCTGGAGGGAGGACATGCATGACCGGTTGTCTGCTGTCATTGAAAGAATGAAGCTACCTTGGAGTAAACTTGCCAATGTTGCCATGGATGGATCACCAAATTTAACTGGAAAAAACATTGGGTTGCTGAAATGAATCCAGGATAAAGTAAAAGAAGAAAACCCTGAACAGGATGTTCTTTTCCTTCACTGCATCATTGATCAGGAGTCTCTTTGTAAGTCTGTATTGCAGCTTAATCATGTCGTTAATTCAGTTGTAAAACTTGTTAACTTCATATGAGCAAGGGGACTTCAGCGTTGTCAGTTTATTACATTCCCGGAGGAAACCGATGCGAATCACCAGGACTTGCTTTTCCAGTCTCGTGTTCGCTGGTTAAGTTTGGGAAAAGTGTTTCCTGAGCTCAAGAACAAGAATTGGTTTTGTGAATATGCGTATGCTGTGGACTTATTTTCACACATGAATGAACTAAACGTGAAGCTACAGGGGAAAGAACAGTTTGTGCACGACACGTATACAAATGTGAGAGCATTCATATCTAAGCTGACCTTATTCTCCAGACAAATTTCAGACAAATCTTTCATTCATTTCCCCACAGTAGCCATGCAGAAAGAGGCTCTTCGAAACGCGAATAATTACACCAAATCACTGTATGACCTACACAGAAAATTCTGCAAAGGTTCTCTGATTTTGAAAAAATTGAAAAGTTACTTCAGCTGGTGTCCCATCCCCTGTCACAAGATCCTGAAACAGCACCACAAGAGCTGCAGTTGGAAATGATTCTCTCTGACTGTGTTTTAACAGAGAAGTTCAACTCTCTCAGACTGAATTACTTTTATGCTTCACTTAATGAAGCAACGTTTCCAAACCTGAGGAGGATGGCAAAGAAATGCTGGCTTTGTTTGGCTGGACCGACGTGTGTGAGCAGACATTTAGCGTCATGAACATTAACAAAGCCCATCTAAGATCCAAGTTGAAAGACCAACACCTCAGATCTATCTATTGCCACAACAATTGCCAGACTTCAATGCACTGGTAAATAAAGTAGACCAAAAACACTGTTCCCATTGAAACTGAATGTAAGTTTTCTTCAACCGAAAAAATTGGAAAAAATAAAAGACTTTCATGAAGCTGCCAGAGACCCATTCATTTTCATTTTTACAAACACATACACGTGCACGTGAATGCATAGTTTATCTAAAAACAAGCTTCAAATGCATTGCATTTCAGAACCAAGAAAATTAAGCTCATGTATTTATAAATTTTATTTTGAAACAAAACCACTCAGAGTAGATTTTTTTCAGTTTCCCTTTTCAGTAAAAAACATGGAAAAATTCAAACACAAATGCGTGTTTCAAATTTATCTGCCTTTTTGAATGATTTCCTCTCTCATTCAAAAAGCAGGCCCATAGACTGATGGCCCATACAGTTTAAACCCTGCCTCTTTGCTCAATATAAACTGGACTTAACAGACTTTATGGTGCTTACCGCAGCCTGGAGAAACATTAATGTCCAAGGGACATGAGGTTTGACACAGGCTATTTTACTGGAAGGAAATTAAACATAACAGTATTTATATGAATCTGCGGCTGATCGAGATAATTGAACAAAGTTCAGCCAATCTTCTTTTACTTTCGGGTTTTCCATTCAGGCTTAGCTTCAGCGAATCAACCACCTCCATCTAACCCTATTATCTGTATCGTCATCTCACACACCAACTTCAGGGCCTCTTTCACTATGTCCATAAATCTTCTTTTTGGTCTTTCTATAGACCTCCTGCCTGGCACCTCCAATCCCAGCATATTTCTACCAATATATTCACTAACCATCACTGAACCATATCAGTCTGGCTTCTCTGACCTAATCTCCAAAACATCTAACATGTGTTGTCCCTCTGATGGACTCATTCCTGATTCTATCCATCCTCATTTCTCCCAAAGAGAACCTCAACATCTTCATCTTTGCTACCTCAAGCTCTGCTCCCTGTCTTATCTTCAATGCCTCTATCTCCAAACTATACATCATCGCTGGTCTCACTACTGTCTTTTACATCTTTCCTTTCATTCTGGCTGATTTTTCTTTTTATTCAATCCCTTCCAACCTATTTGAATCCCTTTCTTCACCCCTTTCCCACACTCTCCATTGCTCTGGACTGTTGACCCTAAGTATTTAAATTCTTCCACCTTCTTTATCTCCAATCCCTGGAGCCTCATCATTCCACTTTGGTCCCTTTCATTCACACAAATATATTCTGTCTTGCTTTGACTAACCTTCTCTCCTCTCTTTTCCAGAGCATACCTCCAACTCTCCAGATATTTCCACACCTGTTCCCTGCTCTCATTACAGATCACAATGTCATCTGCAAACATCATGGTCCATGGAGACTTGCCATCACCACTGCAAACCAGAAGGGGCTCAGAACTGATCCCTGATGTAGTCCCACCTTCACCTTGAACAATTCCTACTCCACTTCTCTTCCTGTCCATACCATGATAGTACACCTTAAAACCACCTTTCCTTCTGCAACCCTCAGTAGCCTAATTTCCACTGGTACACTGTAGGTTATCGGCACCAATGGCGATTGTTCTTAATCTGGGCCTCAAGATTCTGGTTAGAAAAATCTTAACTTTTTCTTCACAATTATTCTTTTTAAATATTTGAATAAAATAAGGTCATAATGTTATCTGTTTAATTTAACCGGTTACCCCCTGTTTTTTACCACTCTATTGATGATATTATTAGATTATCATATGGTTGGGGGCGGTGTGGCGCAAGAGGTAGTGTGTCATCCCTCCAACCAAATATTCCTGGTTCGATTCCTGGCTCCTCCTGTTCTGTTGAAGTGTTGTTGAGCAAGACACTGAACTCCTCATTGCTCCTCTGGTGCTGGTAGGCGGCAGGCAACTGCTCATGGTTCATCCATGATGGGTTAATGCAGAGAACAAATTTCTCCATGAGGGATTAGTAAAGTATATATTATTTTCTTAAATAAAATACCAGACACCGTTTCCAATCCAAGTAGAACAGAAGTGAAAAAGAGTTCAAGCAGGATTTTTATTCTTTTTCTTTCTTTTCTTTTTTTATTCCCATTTTAAAAATAAAATGGGACCATCTTACTATCATTATGCCCCTCCATTTCACTTCAAATGCCTGTAAACCACGCTGAACCGGGTAGCTCACAAGGTAGATACTTTTAATAAAAACTAAAACAAAATCTAGCCTTTTGCACATTTTATTACATTCAAAATTTAAGCAAATTGATCTCAATTCATGGCCTGGACAGTGTGTGACTGGGTTGGAAGCCAATTAATAGGTGAATGAGTTCAGTGTCTTGGGGCATTATTAATAAGATGGTGTCAGGATCTCTGCAGCAGCCACAGTCAAGCTGTTGTTGTGCTGAGACAGACTTCTTCCCAAATCTCTTAATTTGTTGCTGTTTCAGAAAGTTCACCATTCTTATCAAGCGTTTGATTCCCATTTTCCCACCGATTTTTCAAATCGGCATTTTGTGTTCTTTCTTCTGATCAACTGTTTGTAAAAGATACAGCAACAATTTGGGATAAAAATCGAGGAGGGAAGATGGACTAGAGCTGTAAGACAGTGGTGAGGTGTGCTGCAGGTGTGACAGAGAGGTTCAAAGTGGAGGTAGGGACTGCATCAGGGAACAGCTCTGAGCGTTTTCTTGGTCGGTATTTTGATGGACAGGCTGACAGATGAGGTTAGACAGGGATCACCATGGACTATGATGTCGGCAGTTGACATTGTGATCTGTGGTTTGAGCAGGTAGGAGGTGGAGGAAAATCTGGGGAGGTGGAGGTATGCCCCGGAAAAAATAGGGATGGAGGTTAGCCCAAACAAGATAGAATAGATGTGTATGAATGCGTGAATGGTGAGGTGACAGGGAGTAGAAACAAAGAGGGTGGAGGATTTTATGTAGAGTAAACAGTCCGGCACAATGGAGAGAGTAGATGGGAAGTGAAGAAACACATTTGAGCAGTTTGAAATGGGTGGAGAAAGGTGCCAGGGGTAATGTGTGATACGAGAGTATCGGTAAGAATAAAAGGCACGGTTTTTAAGACCATCTTGTCTTGTTTAGAGACAGTCACATTGATGGACTAACAGGAGGTAGAGCTTCTGAGGTTTCTCTTTGGGAGTTACAACAATGGGTAGGATCAGGAATGAATCCATAAGAGGGACAGCACATGTTAGACGCTTTGGATATGAAGTAAGACTGACCAGGCTAAATTTTGAAAAGTGCAGAGCAGGGTTAGTAAATATCCGATTAGAAGGATGCATAGGTTGGAACTGCCAGGCAGTGGATACAGTGAATGAGGATATGAAGTTAGTCACAAAGAGAGAAAAGGATACAGATATTAGGGTGAGATGGAGTAAATCAATTTGCTGTGGTAAGAAAAAGAAATATATACCAATAAAGGGGTGGCGTGGCGCAGGAGGTATAGGGATCGTCCTTAGAACCGAACATTGATCATTCAGCTCCTGGCTCCTCGTGTGTTGAAGTGTTGTTGAGCAAGACACTGCTCCCCTGGCGCTGGTAGACAGCAGCCAACTGATCATGATTCATCTATGATGAGTCAAATGCAGATCAAGAATTTCCCCACAAGGGATTAATAAAGTATACATTATTATTAAAGATATGGGGCCTTATTTAAAAACAAACAAACAGAAACAAATCCTTTTGATATAACAGATCTTTTTTTAAATCAATGTGACATTCATTCATTTGTATCCATGATGTGTAAGGTTTGCCATGTAATAATTGTGGACTGAATAATTCAATGCGTGAATTCTGGCTATATATTTACATATTTACATGTTTAATAATAATAATGATGATGATAATGATAATAGAGCGGCGTGTTGGCGCATTGATTAGAGCTTGGTGCTCACAGCACGAAGTACCCTGGCTCAATTCTGACAAGGGGACCTTTCTGTGTTAGCATGTTGTCTGTGTGGGTTTCCTCCAGGTTCTCTGCTTTTCTTCCCACAGTCCAAAAACACGTAGCAGGTTAATTGCATAAGCTGCAGACAAGAGATGGATGGATGACAATGATACTAATAAAAAAATATATTTTATTTAAGGCACCTACTTGACACCCAAGGACACTATACAGATATGTACATATACATAAAATACAGATTTAAAAGAATCATCAAAAATATAGATAATAATTGTGACAAAGTTGGAAAGAAAAAAACAAAAAAAAAAAAACATCAGTTTTTGACCTGGTCAATATGACCCTCCAATAGCTTGTGTTTTTTTTTTTGGTTGGATTTTTTTTCATGTTCTTGTAAATTTCTACTATATCCTCTCATTCATGTTGCCTATTTGTCTTTTTTTACATTCGCAACACATCTCCATCACTGTACCCAGAACAGTGTGAATTTAGTGTTCAAGGCCATGGTGTCATGCTTGCAAGAAGAACTATGACACTTTGCTGCATTCATTACCTCGGTATTAATTTTTGCTCCTCTGCTGTATTTTGATCTGTGGCCCCAAAATGGTGAGAGAAGAGCAAGCGTGGGAGGTCAATTCCAGTTATCAAGCTCAATTTTTCTTTTCATATAAAAAAATATGTAAATCAACAGTAGGTGCAGCGCCATGCGCTCGAGATTTCAAATGTTTTTTATTTTTCTCATTTATATAGCAATTGACTAATTGAGTCAAGCTATGACTGAATGGATTGATGAAATTAGGACCCTGCCATGAGAGATCAAAACTATATGAGGTGAGCGTATGCAGGGTCAGGGTAGGGTCAAGTATTATGTATTGTCAATTTCATTTGAAACACACTTGCATGTCCCTGTGAATGCACTTAAAATGATTCCCTTAAAATGAAACAGAGAAGAATTTTGCGGCCTCTCTGCAAATCTTAGCCCTCAACCAAGTTAACTTTTGAGCAGCGGACCAGCGCTGTATGTAAATCGTAAAAATATCCTGGGGAGTTATGGACTGTGCACTGCATTAAAAAAATGATACAAAAATAAAGGATAGAAACAAACAACGAAAACTATCATGGATTTAACTTTGAGAGTGAGAAAAGAAGACAGCAATAAAATTAAAGTTTGCATTATTAGGCTGCAGCACAAAAATGTCTGAAATCCCAAAACCCACATCCTTTCATGTACTTAAAATTTAAGCATACTGCCCAAAGAGCAGGAAGAGAGTGATCCAGCAGCTGCCGCAGTCCAAGAACCCCTTTCCAGAGTCTTTCTTGCTGCATCACACATCAAAGTGCACTTTGTTCCATCATTATGGAATCCTAATGATGCTACTGTAGCAAGAACATAAATGGCTTAATTGGACTGTGTTGAAGATGTAATGAACATTTTTCCTTTGTTCTGGCCGTGGCTGGTGCTAAAGTACCGTGGGGAAGGACTGCGCTTCCTTATTCAACAGGCAGGCAAAGCTGAGACTTATTTTAAAACCTTAACAAAAATGCACAATTGATTCTTTGATCTCGGTTATTAATCTTTTATCCTTATATTTCTTAATGTATCTGCCTTTTTCCCCCCCTTTTTCTTGGATTAATATCCTCCTGAAACAAGAGGCCCTGTGACAGTGGCTTTTAATTTTTTTTTTTTTTTTATCATCGTTGTTACTATTTTTGCATAAAAGGATGGAGTTCTCTCTGATGCAGTGAACAAAGTGATGAACTGCAAGTCACTTCAGTGTTAAACACGGCACCAATATTCGGCTTTGGCTCAGTTGGATGAGCAGGCTCCTGCTCGCGTGCTGAAATGTCCTGGGGACACCAGTTTGTGAGAAAGAGTCAATGGGTGAACACTATCGTGCTATCCAGCTATCCAGCTATCCAGCGCTTGAACCTGCAAGGTGATAAAAAGGCTGTACAAGTAGAGACCATTTACTTTTAAAAAAATCATCAACCAATGCAAAATAAAGAGAATGTGTCTCACTTTTGATTTATCACTCAGGCTAAATCCATTAACAAGCTTTGATTGTACATTTATCTAAACTAAATACACAGATACTTCACAAGACGACGTGTCGGTGCCCCTCAAAATCAGTGTTGAAAAGAAAATCATTTTGGCTGAAATGTCATTCATTGATGCTTCATTGATACTTAATGTACCAATATACTTTGTTTGTACCTCCAGCTTTTAAGTCAAACCAACAGCAATACAATTTTCAAATGATAGTTTGTGGGAATCCGTACTGAAATAAATTCACAGAAATTAACCCATGTCTTTGCTCAACCTGGCTTGTTTTCATTCATTCATTCATTCATTAATTCATTTATTCATTCATTCATTCCTTCATTAATTAATTAATTCATTCATTATCTATACAGCTAATCTGGCACACAGGGTTGTGGGTGGGCTGGAGACTATCTTATCCTTTTTTTATATTGACAAAATTTATATCATAAATAAATACATTTAAAAATGCATGGAACATTTACGAATTTGAAGGTACTGGCACATATCATTCTTCATGTGACTGTTTTACATACGAACAGGAAGCATGAGTCTGAGATTGAGATTAGATTTTGGTGAATAGGGTTTTGTCTGGGCAATGTCTGTGTGCATCTCCTTAAGTTGAGGAGGCAGCGAAACTATGCTTATGCAACTAAGTTGCCCCTGAGAGGCTGGTGTAAATGAGAAAAATGGCATCTGTTTGCTCAAAGAGGGGTTTTGTCCCTCCTTGAGCTGCTACCTTCCCGTGGCGTAGGGGTTTGCTCGTCCCTGGGAGTGATCCTTGGAGCAATGTTGTCTGGGGCTTTATGCCCCTAGAAGGGTCACCCAAGGCAAACAGGTTCCAGGGACCAGGCAAAGCGCGGCTCAGAAGGCTCTTATGACGGACAACAATTTTGGACCTAGTTTTCCCCTGCCTGGACGCTGGTCCCTGGGGCCTCCCCCTCGAGCCAGGAACTGGGTTGGGGCTAAATGGGAGCACCTGCTGGCTGGGCCAGCACCCATGGGACTCCCATGGGGAGTCAGGTACAGTGTGAGCCGGGTGGTGGAAGGGGAAGGGGACCATGGCAGTCCGACCCTTGGCTGCAGAAGCTGGCTCTTAGAACATAGAATGTCACCTCTCTGGCGGGAAAAGAGCCCGTGCTGGTGCGTAAAGCTGAGAGATCCCGACTAGATATAGTTGGACTCCCCTTGAAGCACAGCGTGGAGTCTGGAAACTGGCCTCTTGAGAAGGGCTGGACTCTTTTTTACTCTGGAGTTGCCCCTGATGAGAGGTGCTTGGCAGGGGTGGGCATATTGATTCCCCCGTCTCAATGCCTGTATATTGGGGCTCAACCCGGAGAGGGTAGAGAGGGTAGCCGCCTCCGCCTTCAGTGTGGGGTACAGGTTCTTACTGTTGTTTGTGGCAATGTACCCAACAACAGTTCAGTTTATCCACCCTTTATGGGGCTCCTGGGTGGGTGCTAGACAGAGCTCCTTCTGGGGACTCCCTCATTCTACTGGGAGACTTCAACGCTCACATGGGCAACGACAGTGTCACTTGGCAGGCCGTGATTGGGAGGAACGGCCCCCCGATCTGAACCCATGTGTTTTTTTGTTATTGGACTTCTGTGCTCGTTACGTATTGTCCATAACAAACACCATGTTCAGGCATAAAGGTGTCCATATGTGCACATGTGCAGATGAGGTGGCTCGGACATCTGGTCAGGATGCCTCCTGGACGCCTCCCAGGGTAGGTATTCCGGGCATGTCCATCTGGGAGAAGGCCATGGGGAAGACCCAGGACACGCTAGAGCAGGGGTGGGCAATTAATTTCTACAAGGGGCCACATGAAAAATCTGAAATGTGTTGGAGGGCTGAAACAACAATGACTGTAATAATTGAATATATATGCATTTTCTCATTCAATCTTTTTTTAATGCACTACTTAATAAATTGGATTCTCTTTATAATAAGAAACAAGAATATTCTGTAAATATTTATAAAAATGTATAAATTGTCATTTAGGTTGAAGAGAGAATTATTAATAACTCTATAAAAGCAATTGTTTAAATAAAACAAACACAATCATACTATCATTTTTTTATTTTATTTTTAACTTGTTAATCTCTTCACAACTGAAATGGTGTGTCTTATGTAACAAGTTAATTTCCCCATTGTGATATCAATAAAATCTTATCTTGAAGATGAACAACTGTTAAACTTTATACATTAGCAATAAGTGATTTTAATCATATTTATAGTTTGGTTTACTTGTTCAGTAAGAAAAGTCCAATCTGTCCTGGGCTTTAACAAGTGCATTGAAATCTGGTTCAATGTCTGATGTGGCTATGTGCAGGACAGCTGCAAGGTGATCATCAGTAATGGAAGACCTGACTCTGGATTTGTTGAACTTCATCACTGTAAATGTTTGCTTGCACACATATGCAGATCCAAAGACCACAAGGATTTTTTAGCATGTGTCCTCATGTGTGGAAAGTTCTCTTCTTTGAGTGAAGAGTACAAGTCAAGCAGTGGGACTGACCCAAAGCGCTCTGCTAAAAGTGTGTCAGACTGCAAGTCAATAAGTTCCATCTGAACATCACTGGATGCATTATCAACACTGCAAGGGAAGGGAGAAGAAACCATGTGCATTTCACTCTCAACTGATTTAAAGTCTTGAAATCGCCTTGAAAATTCAACATGCAGGACGTCTAACATGGCTGAGTACCTGTGGAGCTGATCTGCTGATGGTGTAGCTTGCTTCAGTGTTAGCATGTGAGTAAGAATATTATCCCTCAGTTGGCTTGACAGAAGCTGCAACTTTCTACTGAAAGCCTTGACTGTGCTGTACATTTCATGTACAAAAAGTCCCTTGCTTTGTAGTTTGACATTTAGTTCATTCATCTGAGCAGTCACATCTACAGTAAAACCAAGATCTGCCAGCCAGTCTGCCTCTGAAAGCTGAGGGATGGCATTTCCCTTTCTCTCACAGAACTCCTGAATCTCCTCTCTCAGATCCCAGAAGCCTTTCAGCACTTTTCCCAAACTGAGCCACCTGACAGCTGTATGGTAGCCTATGTCACGGTGGTCAGTCTCAGTTTCCTCTAAAAGTGAAACAAACTGTCTGCGATTCAGAGCTCTTAGTCTAATGAAGTTAACTGTTTTAGTTACAACTTCAACAATGTGATTCAATTTTAACACTGACTTGCACAACACTTCCTGATGTATAATACAATGAAAAAAAGTTAATTTCTGCTCAGGGTTCTTTTCTGCCACTTTGTCCTGGATTCTCTTTAAAAGACCAACTTTTTTCCCTGTGAGATTTGGACAGCCATCTGTTGTCACGCCCACCAGTTTGTCCCATTTCAGTCCCAAGTTTTCGAGACAGGCATTTACCTCCGTGAAGAGGTCATTCCCTGTTGTTGTTCCTTTCATTGACAACACGC
>CAAKHD010005280.1:0-10938 GCA_901007705.1 Fistularia tabacaria
GGGTACTTGATCTTGGAGGGCCGGGGCGAGACCGCGGCCAGACAGCCACCAGCCGGGGGCCGAGGTCAGCGGGAATCAGGGCAGATGCGGCCGCTAATAACAAACATTCTTAGACCCCATTCATTATTTATAGGGTTTATCCTGGAGGCTGCAGCCCCTCACAGCTGTCACTGCGACGGAGGGGGGGGGGCTGGACCAGACCTTCACTGGGACACATGGAGGGGCAGACGGACCTTCACCCTCTCACTCACACAGCATTTACAGACAGATGACCATTCACAGTATCTTCTTCTTTTCTTTTGGGCTTCTCCCTTCAGGAATCCACCTTCTCCATCGAAGCCTATTCTCTGGATCCTCCTCTCTTCATATCTTCTCTCACCACCTCCATACATCTTCTCTCTGGTCTTCATCTAGACCTCCAATTCCAGCATCCGTCTACCAGTATCTTCACTCTCCCTCCTCTGTCCATGACCCAACCATCTCTGACCTTCTCTCCAGAATATCTACCACGTCTTGTCCCTCTGAAGGACTCATTCCTGATCCTCTCCATCCTGGTCACTCCCAAAGAGAACCTCCACATCTTCATCTCTGCCACCTCCAGCTCTGCCTGCTGTCTTTTCTCCAAACCGTCCATCATCTCTGCTCTCTCCACTGTCTCCTCCACCTTTCCTTTCCTTCTGGCTGATGTTCTTCTATCTCATTGACCATCTGACACTTTTCTCCACCCATTCCAACCTGCTTGAATCCGTTTCTTCACCTCCTTTCCACCCTCTCCGTTGCTCTGGACCGTTGACCCTCAGTACCTGATTCACACCTTATGCACGGAAATGAAACAAATTCAGCCTCTCATTCAGATCTGATATGAAGACATGCAAGCCTTCAGCCTCTCATTCACCCGTCAGAGACGCGCAAACATTAGCTCCTTCATTCTGGACAACGCAGTTCAGGGGGGTCCAAACTTTTTTTGCAAAGAGGGTGAAAAAGTGTGCGGCCGACCGTTCAGCCTGACATCCTTTGAACCATCAATGCAAATGAATGATTTCATGAAATGTTTGATTGCAAACGGCATCCTTTTTGTGTCTTAACACAGAACACAAATCGAAAGGTTTTACCCCAAATCACCCCGTCTTTCATATTTGAGGAAAGAATGAGGGGAAAAAGTTGTGGCCCGCGGGCCGGGCTTTGGCCACACCTGGTGTCGGGTCTCCACTGAAGATTCGAGGAAGTGTAACCGCCTCCGTCTGGATCTGCGACCCGAGTCAACCTCTCCCTGTGAGTTTTGTCATCGGTTCATTTCTTCATGTGTGATCTCTATCTCCAGAGACCGGCTTCAGCCTGGACCTGTCAATCACTGGGGCCACGTATGCAAACAAGCAGCCATTCACACGTCTGGACAATGGAGGTTCTCCGCTGAAAGTGTTTGGACTGTGGGAGGAACCCGGAGAACCCTGAGGAACCCCACGAGGAAACTCCACACAGATAGGCCTCCTGGGGGAATCCAACCGGGGACCTTCTGGGTGTGAGGAGGAAGCGCTAACCGCTGCTATGGAGGAAAAAACACGTCCACTGGAACCAGATATTCATCCTTATTTCCTGTTTATTTCCTCTGACATGAACATCCGACACCTCCAGGAGAAGCAGCTGCCGCCTGGGTTGGAGACCAGGAAGGAGCAGGTAGGAACCTCCGGATTTTGTGATCGACTGAATTCTGGACTCTCCGTGCTTCTGACGAGAAGACAAGCAATCATTGGAGGTCAGGGTTTTCTCGCCATCTTTAAAGAACGATTGTCTGCGGAGCTCCTCCTGAATATGAGGCCGGGGCCACCTCCTCCACACCAGCTCCTCCGAATCAAAGCGGCGCTAATGAGCGCGCTGCCTCCCTCGCCCTCTCCTAATAGGCTTCTCTTTTCAAGGCGCAGTCATTAATATTTCACCCGGAGGAGGATCTTTTAATTCATTATTAATATTTAAACCTCTGCGCCGCCGCCGAGAGAAGGGGGTTATTTGAATTACAAAGAGGCCGGGACGCCTAATCAATGTATCTGTGTTAGCGAGGCGTCGGGGAAACGGCTGGCCCACTTTGGAGCAAAACAGGTCCGAGCAAAGAAGGATTTCGTCTTCTCTTTTCTTTCTACGGCCATTTTTTACTTGTCTTTTCGAATGGAACGGGAATGTGCATCAGACGTGCAAAACGCTCCGAGCGGCGCTCCGGTTTCACAGGTTCCTATGAAGTGACAGATGTTTATCTGGGTTCTTCTCCGCTCTGGATCCTGCTGGGGCTTATCAGGAGACTGAGGCCGAGCCACTCGCGGCTTCCATTACACCGCCTGCCTGCGTTTCCCATTCCAAGCTACATCGTGTTGGGCGCGGGGGCGGCAGGCGGCTGCAGCGCTTCGCTCCTCTTCCTCCTCCTCACGCCCACCAGGTCCCCGGTTGGATTCCTCTGGATTCCTCTGTGTGGAGTCTATATCTTGTCCCCGTTTGCCTGAGGTTCCTCAGGGTTCTCCGGGTTCCTCCATCAGTCCAAACAAATGCGGGAGCTTCACTGGAGACCCAGAATCGTCCAAAACATGTGGATGAGAGGGTGAATGGTTGACTCTCCATATGACTTGTGAATGACAGGGTTAATATTTGTGTCTAT
Source organism: Fistularia tabacaria (assembly GCA_901007705.1). Lineage (NCBI taxonomy): Eukaryota > Metazoa > Chordata > Actinopteri > Syngnathiformes > Fistulariidae > Fistularia > Fistularia tabacaria. The sequence goes on from CAAKHD010005280.1 coordinate 2,642, forward strand.
GTTACATGTGAATGAGATGATTAATGGTCGAATGTCTCTATCATGTGTGAATGAGAGGGTGAATATTGGTGTCTATATATGACTTGGATGAAAGTCTGAATGGTCAAATGTCTCTATATGACATGCGAATGAGAGGGTGAATGGTTGTATGTCTCTATCATGAGAGGGTGAATAGCAGTGTCTCTAGCCAACGTGAATGAGGGACTGATTGGTTGTTTGTCTGTATATGAGGTGTGAGTGAGAGGGTGAATGGTTGTGTGTCGAATTATGACTTGTGAGTGGAAGGTGAATGGTTGTCTATATATGAGGTATGAAGGAGAGGGTGAATATACATGTGAATGAGAGGATTAATGGTCGAATGTCTCTCATCATGAGTGGATGAGAGGGTGAATGGTTGTATGACTCTACATTACGTGCATGACAGATTGACTGGTCGAATGTCTACATGACGTGAATGAGAGGGTGGTTAGTTGTGTCTCTATTTGACCCGGGTATGAGAGGGTGAATGGTTGTATGTCTGTAGATGACACGCGAATGAGAGGGTGGATAGTTGTGTCTACACATGACCCGGGGATGGGAGGGTGAATGGTCGAATGTCTCTAGATGTGACGGCCTCTGGGACGGGCTGCAGCCTCCCCCAGCCCCGCCTGCAGGATAAGCGTTGTAAATGATGAATGAATGAAGGCGTTGAGTTCAGGGAGGATGAGGTTTGTTTTTTCCCCTGCACTGAGAGAAGGTGAGCAGAGAGTCCAGGATTCGCAGGAGCAGCAGAAAATGAAAATGGTGCTGGTTACTGAACCGGATCCTTTTAGTCCAACGGCACCGATGTGATTTACCCAGAACGAGTTTGACTCCGACAGGAGACGACCGCCACCGTGAAGGTTAGCGAGCGCTAAAGGTGCGACCATGTGTATCGGTGTGTGTGAGAGCTGCGTGCATCCACAAACACACACACACACACACACACACATACGCATACACATACACATACACATACAAACATACACATACACACGCGCACGCATACACACACACACACACACACACGCACACACACACACACACACACAAACAAGGGTTCGGGTCATCCGACGAGCTGCGGGGCTCATCTCTGCCCGCGGTGCCCAGATGGCCTGTGATTACGCACGGCTCAGCGGAGATTAATGTGCAGCGGAGAGGGACACCGACACGGAGTGGGTAAAAATAAACAGTTCAAATGAGGAAAAAGAGCGGGAACAACGTGGAACCGTGAGAGAGGAAAGGGCGCAGAGGGACGGAGCAGCCCAGCAAACGCTGTGAGTGGAGAAACATGGAGGGCGGCGGGTCACGATGAGTGTGTGTGTGAGGAACACACACACACCCCCACACACACACACACACACACACACGAGGGCATTTGTGATGTGACATGATGGATGGCACCCAAAAGAGCAGAGTGGAAGATGGCGGACGCGTCGCCGAACCGCCGTCATTTAACTGTTGATGTGATTACCGGAGGGAGCGGCCGACGTCCCCGGGGATCTGCAGCCCGGATGATGGATTTCAGGTGATTTTCTCCCCACGGTTTGACCCGTGTCAGAATAAATATTTCCAGGGAGACCTTCTCCGCCCCCCGCCGGAGCCGCCCATGGTCCGGACCAGGGGTCCACTCCTCCCTGCGACGACATCCGGCTCTGCACAGTTTGACCCAAATGTGAACTCGGCGCCGACGCCGACAGGCCAGACGCGATCAAACATTTATAAAAGCATGAAATTAGAAGAGAAATCCTGCAGACTAAGATCCTAATGTCCTACAGTCGTCCCTCGCTAGAACGCGGTTACCCTTTCACAGCCTCGCAGTTTAGTGGATTTTTTTAGTGATATTTTGCATGTTTTTTTTCTTTCACACCGTATTGTTTTCTGCGTCCTGATTGGCTAAGGGACTGTAGACATTTTCAATCCATCTCCTCCGTAGCGTGTCTCTTGTACAGCACAGAATGCCTTCAGCTTGACACACTGACATCTATCTTCCATCTCTGACAGTGTGACTGAAGTGCTGTATGTTTGCGAGTTTTCTCCCCGACAAAACCCACAACGTCCACGAAACGTTCTGCACCGACAAAGACGCCTGCGAACCGTCGCACAAAAAGTCGGACTTGTGGACACGCTAAAGGAAGTTAGAAGTGACGGAATAAATGAATCTACTGTTGGTTCCATAAAGAAAGAGGAAAATAACATGAGGACGACAGCAGCAAGAAGTTTGAACAAGGGTTGTTAGTGTCAGCAACAAGAGCACGGCAAGGATGGAGTCTGCTTTAGATTTGTGGATCAGTGACTCCAGAAAAACAACATTACTCTGGACAACAACATCATCCCCACAACCTGAAAACATTAATAATCATTGTAAAAAAAATTAAGTGGACGACTTCGCGGATTTCGCCTGTTGCGGGTTATTTATAGAACGTAACTCCCGCGATGAACGGAGGGCCGCTGTGTTTCTGTTCACCTACCGGCTCAAATTCGGACCTCCAGGGTGTTTCTCTACTGCTGCAGGACAATTTCAAGGTCAATAAAATGCCTTTTACCCCCTTATTTTCATGAAGACTCTGATTATTCATTGACTCTGATTATTCAAGGTTGCCGCGGCACTGGAGACGTACAACCATTCACTCTGTCATTCACACATCTGGACAATTCTGGGTCTCCAGTGAACCTCCTGCATGTGTTTGTACTGTGGGAGGAACCCTGAGGAACCCCTCGCAGACACGTGGAGAACATGGAGACTCCACACAGAAGGGCCTCCAGTGGGAATCAGACCGCGGACCTTCTGGCTGCGAGGAGGAAGCGCTAACCGCTGCGCCGCCGTTAAACAGCTCGTATATTTTGTAATCGCTCACGCCGGTGCACAAACCCTGCATCTGCAACGCTGTCTGGTCCGTCTCTTAGGAGAGTCATTAAACCTCATGCCGTTGCCATGGCGCCAAAAAGACAACGGAGAAACATTTCAAACGAATGCCAAACATGTGATCTCGGAATTCCCAAACAGCGAAACCGAGAGTCGCGCGCCGGTCATATTTTCTGAACCTTCTCCTGTGACGCAAGAGAGCGGAGAGCACGGCTTGGAGCTGCAGCGCGACTGTGGCGGCAGGGACACGCTGCGGATTGCCAGTGTGTGGGTGTGTGTGTGTTTGTGTGTGTGTGTGTGTGTGTGTGAATGCAAAGGGCCCCCATCTTTCAGCGCTGGGAGATTTTGACAATAGAGCAAACGACCGAACGCGTGTTTCGTTTTTCAAGGATGTTCTGGAAGCCAATTAATGACAACAATTTGGCTGCGGGTGTTTAAATCAGCAGGAGGCTTCTCAGGGAATCTGCTGACACGGTTACAACAAGATCCCACACACAAACACACACACACACACACACAGGCACACACACACACACACATGGACGCACGATGTAATACAGCCTTCCGGCCGTTTTCTCAGTTTTATTACGTTTTAACCTTTCGGGATCGTTGTAAATCTAACGGAGTGCTTGTTAGTGAATTAGGGCCCGGGTTGGAAGAGAAAATAAAAATGAGAAACAAGCTGAAGGCGGCAGGAACAGGATCCATCTGGGTGGATGTAGCTCTCAACTCCTCGTTAGCCCAGGGCGTCCGGCCTGTCCGGTGCTGAGAGCTGGGGTTCGTGCTAAACGCCACCAGGACAACGCCAATCCTCAGGCGGACAGACGGAAACGGGGTCCGACTGCGTTCGAACAACGGAGAATCTCTGACCCGGGAGGCGCCGCGCTGCACACTGTCAGTCATTCATTCATTCATTCATTCTGTGAATGGTGGGAGCTGGAGAAGATCCCAGCTCTCATTGGGTGAGGGGGCAGTCAATCACAGACAGCCATTCACCCTCTCATTCACACGCATAGAAAGACAACTATTCACTCTCTAATTCACACAGCATATTCAGAGAGATCACTATTCATCCTCTCATTCACATGTAACAGAAAAATAACATTCAATCACTCATTCATATGTCACATAGAGAAGTACAATTATTCACCCTCTCATTCACATATCATTTACAGACATACAGCCATTCACCCTCTCATTCACACGTCATATGAACAAATATTCACCCTGTCATTTAAACAATGACAAAACGACATGTAACCATTCACCCTCTCATCCAAACACCATTTGAACAATCATTCACCCTCTCATTCACTCGTCATGTAGAGAAATACAACGATTCACCCTCTCATTCACATATCATTTACAGACATACAGCCATTCACCCTCTCATTCACACATCATGAAAACAAACATTCACCCTGTCATTCACACATCATACAGAGTAGTACAAGTATTCACTCTCTCACCCACATGTCATACAAACAAATAAAGAAACATTCACCCTGTCATTCGGATGACAAGGAGAGAAATACAGCTATTCACTCTCTCACTCATGTCATACATAAAGAAATTCATCCTCTCATTCACACGTATATTCACCTTCTCATTCAGAACATACAGACACAACTGTCCACTCTCTCATCCACACAGTGTATGTAGACTACTATTCATCCTCTCATTCACGACTCATATCAAGACATACAGCCATTCATCCTCTCATTCACACGTCACACAAACTAACAGTCAATCACTCATTCACATGTCACATAGAGGAATACAACGATTCACCCTGTCATGCACATGTCAAACAAACATTCACCCTGTCATTCACATCATGAAAAAAGACAAGCAACCATTCACCCTCCCATCCGAACACGATACGAACCAACATTCACTCACTCATTCACACGTCATACAGAATGATACAACTATTCACTCTCTCATTCCCATGTCATGTAGAGAAATACAGCTATTCACTCTCTCATTCATCCATAGAACGACATATAGCCATTCACCCTCTCATCCAAACATTATACAAACAAACATTCACCCTCTCATTCACACATTGTGTAGAGACACAGCCATTCACCCTCTCATCCAAACATTATACAAACAAACATTCACCCTCTCATTCACATGTCATGTAGTGATACAGGTATTCATTCTCTCATTCACCCATACAACAACATACAGTCATTCACCCTCTCATACACACATTATCTAAACAAACATTCACCCTCTCATTCAGACATCATACAAACAAATGCTCACCCTCTCATTCACATCATAAAAAAGACATTCACCCTCTCATCTAAACATCATATCGGGACATTCACCCATTCACCCTGTCATTCACAATCATATAGTGACAGGTTCAAACCCCGGGGCCCGCTGAGGAGGAGGATGTGGCCCTCGGCAGCCTCTGAGGAGGCAATTCGGGGTCTGACTGCCACCGAACGGAGCCGTGTGGGTTGAACGAGTGTCCGCGAAGGCAGAGCGGTGCGGCGTGACGAATGGCCGGCGGGGCGGCGCACACTATAATAGGAGCGGGGAGACGGCGGTGAGTCCGCCTGTTGTTGCCGGGGTGACCTTTAGTGTGATTCACCCCCGTGACACCTGGAATGAAAGCGGCTCGGCCAAGCAGAGCCCTGGGGGCCCGAAATGACAGAGATAATAAAGCAAGAGTCTCTTTTAGGGGATACAGAGAAACAAATCTGGGATATTTTTAGTCATTTGTGGGTAAAAAAAAAAAACTCATTTAAAAGTTTGTTTCTCTTGTCGTGAAGGGAAATAACAATAGAAATAGGCCTACTCTGCCATCTAGTGGTGAAGAGGGAGTACTACATCATGCACGACAGCTGCACACTTGGGCAGGGATTTTTTTTTTATTTAGCAAAAAAAAAAAAAAAGAACAAGAAAAAGCAGCAATTTCATGAGTCAGTATTTCGGTGGTGAAGATAAAAAAACGCAGAGATTCGGAGTGACACGGCCCAATTGGTCGCATCTGAGCTGAGTCAGAGGGGGAGACGTTCATAAATAATCACAGAAACGTTCGCATGAAGCTCGGCTCGCTGATTAGAGACCGTCCAAAGCAAACGTGGCAACTTTCGAAACTATCACCCCCCCCCCCCGACCCACCACCACCCACCACCAGCCCAACCCCCTCCGTTGGATGTTAGAGAAATATTCCAACAGTCATGACATTTCCAAAAAAAAAAAAAAAAAAGAAAAGAAAGAAAAAAGGGGGGAGGGGGGAGTGCAAAAAACAACGTGTGGTGGCATCTGGAGCCAAAAACACGGAGGAGACAGCTTTCTGCGGGTGGCGCTCAACGCTGCACATGGAAATAAGTGGAAAAACTCCTCGGTCCTCCTCCGGCTGGAAGGGAAGGAAGAGGAAAAGAGAGAGACAATGGTTCATGACAACAGAGGGTTGGAGGGTGGAGGGTGGAGGGTGGAGGGTGGAGGCCACCAGGACGGAGAATCCGACACAGGACGGCCTTTTGTTTGCGGAGAGGAAGACTACGAGGACGAGGTTTCACGGTCGCATCAGGTGAGGGGATGTGAACCAGGGAGAGGACAGGAAGTGCGGTTGGTGGGCGGCGGGGGCGGGGGGGGTTAATGGAGGCAGCTGATTGGCTGGGAGCTCAGAAGGAGAAGAGGAAGGTGAGTAGACGGGATTGTGAGGCAGACGGAGGAGTCGGACGGGCCGCGGCGTCAAATCAAAAATCGATCATAAGATGGATTTTCAAGCGGTTTCATTTGACCGTCTGGCGATGACGGATCTTCCGGGGAACCCGAGGAGCCGGTCTGGACGACCCTGCGGTCGGCGGAACCAGGACAAACACCAGCAGACCAGCAGCTGAGACAGCAGACCTCCTCACAGGTAAGCTCAGCGCAGCTCCAGGGGAAACTCGGGTTCGGTCATTCATGGAACAACGGCTGCGTACGACGTCTGGATGACAGGGTGAATGGTTGTAGGTCTCTATATGACCTGTAAATGAGAGCGTGAATAAATATATGTCTATGTACGAAGAGACAATGAGAGGGTGAATGGCTGCTTATCCCTGCGCCATCCGAATGAAAGGGTGAATGGTTGTAGATCTCTTTATGATGAGTGAATGAGAGGGTGAATGGTTATATGTCTGTGGGACAGTGAATGAGTGAGTAAATCTATACATCACATTGATGAGTGAGTGAATGGATGCAGGTCTCCATATGAATTGTAAATGAAAGGGTGAAAGATGAGGTCTCTATAAATCACATGAATGAAAGGGCGAATGTTGGTTTATTTCTCTGTAACATCTGAATGACAGGATGAATGGCCGCATGTCTCTATGAGTGAATGGTGAGTAAATGGATGGATGTCCCTGTAGTCACATAAATGAGAGGGTGAATGGATGTAGATCTCTTTATGATGAGTGAATGAGAGGGTGAATGGCTATATGTCTGTGGGATCTATGAATGAGTGAGTGAATGGCTGTTTATCTCTATGTGACGTGTGAATGAGTGGGTGAACAGCTGTATGTCTATGTTTAGCCGTGTGACGGACGGGTCCTCCTCCCCCCTGACAGCTGGGATCGGCTCCAACACCCCCACACCCCACGGGACCAGCCATATAGATAATGAATGAATGAATGAATGAATGAATGAATGAATCTATTGCTTCATTTTGAACGAAGTCGACTCGCCCTTCAAACAAATGCCAAACACAAGCAAACATATTTGAACCATCCAGCTTGAAGATCCACCTCCTGGGACGCTTCTTCTGCTGCTGCTCACCATCTGCCGCAGCCTAGACGTGACCTCCACCTCAACCTTTCCCTCTTTCCCTTCCATCCCCCTCTCCAGAGACCTCCTCCACCCCCACCGCACTGTCCAGGAAGCCAGCTCTTGTGATGAAGATCGGAAAAAAAAAAAAAAGAAAAAATCCAAAACAAAACAATGCTTTCAGTGTGCAAAGAAGGAGCTCCACTCATAAAACACACACACACAGACACACACACACACACACACACACACACACACACACCGAAGGGAGAGGGACTGAGTGGAACATGCTTTTACTATTAAAGCCTTTTCTTTCCATATGACTTTCCCAGGAAAATCCCCCTCATCAGGGCCGGTGCCGCGCAGACAGACAGCAGACTGGAGAGGAGCCCCAGATCCAGGCGGCCGCAGAGGAACCGGCCTGCAGGCCAGGAGGATCTCAGGGCGTGAAGGTGGCTGCTGACCCCATTCCGGGATCTCTCATTCACACCGTTTGTTTTTGTTTTGTTTTGTTTTTTCCGCGCCCGCATGTAGGATAGAGGAAAAAAAAAAAAAAAAAAGACATACCAAACAAAGCTCTGGCCAACATGCGAAGCAATACAAGGCCGACATTAATTGGGGGGGGGGGGGGACCTTCCCTTCA
>CAAKHD010005284.1:5485-28442 GCA_901007705.1 Fistularia tabacaria
TCTCTCTATACAGAGAGAGGCTATTTTTATAGACCTCTGCACTGCACTCAGCCAGAGCCCCCACACACACACACACACACACACACACACACACGCGCACACACACACACACACACACACACACACACACACACACACACACTTCAAAATCTGAAAAACAAAACTGCATTTGCTCTATTTTTTGTACTTGCTTAAAACAGTCTTAAGCAAACTGAATGAATGAATGTACTGAATGTTCTATGTCATTCATGTTTGATTCATCATTAGTTCTTCTTCCAAGTGGTCCCGTAAAAGCAAATGAGTAGCAATCGTACTGTTCGTATTTGTGCAGCGTGGCCTGCAGCAGGCTGAGAGAGTAGACCAGACCGCCAGCGAAACTCAGCTGCTCCCCGACGGCCCCCTTCAGCCCGGCCCTCCCCACGCAGCTCTCGTTCAGGTCAAACTTCTCCTGGGCCTGCTTGCTGACCAGCTCAGCCTGTGGGGACACGCATTAAAAGCACATCACGCATAAAAACTCAGCCATCCAGCTCACAGAAATTCAGGATTTTTGACATTTTTCCACCGTCTCAATCTGTCAACGGTCCGCTTCGAGCTCCTGATTGTGTGAAATATAACAAACATCATTGAAAAATGACACAGAAGAAATTGCAAAAAAAAAAAAGAAATCAATGAAATAAAACTAACTTTGATGGAAAAAGTCAATCTCCTTGTTTTAGGGTCTGTGGAGTAAACATAGATGTGGTGTGAAAAGGATTAGAGCAGGATGAAAAATGTGCGGTGAAGAGTGTTTATTCTGTGACTTGTCCTCGGGATACGACAGGAAAAGAGACAGAGCCAGTGTTGTGTGCTTTCTTTGGTTCATCGTCACATCATTTCGTCTCGAAGGCATCGGCGTGATGCCTCTGCATGATCCCGAGAGGGCAGACACACTGTTTGCTGCTTCCTCAGTTGTCACTGAGCGACACTGATGACTCTGGAAACACGGCCTCTTCGTGCCTCTGAGTCCAGAACACCAGCGTGCCTGCAACAATCTCACAGCAGGCTGGCGTGACGGCGGCTCCTTCCCATTCGCTTTCTTTTCAGGGTAAAACTGCAAAGTGCGTAAAGTGCGTAAAATGCGCTTGTTGGATCTTAAACAAGTGAATTAGGAGAAAGCCCAGCTTTTTAAACATTTGGGAAAACACGTGACTTTCACCACATTCCATATTCATATTCTCATGAGTGAAGCTTTGAGCGGTTGCACATTCATGCTCATACCATATACACCTTTTACAGCCATCGATTGCCTTGTTTCAGCCGACTCTGTGCACACTGCTTGTTTTCTGCTACCGCATACCAGGCTTTCCTTCTGCATCAAGTCAGTCAGTCAGTCAGTCTGTCTATAAAAGTCTATGGGCTTCGACTGTCTCTGTGTCATACTTGCGATGCTTGTGAGTGACTTCACCTTGCAGATGAGTCTGGGGATGAGCAGCAGCACCAGGATGCAGTCGTGGTCTCCGCCGTGACGCAGGAAGGACTCGGGCATGAAAGAGGTCAGAAGAGAAACATGCCGGTTGGCCTGACCCACCTCCATCTTCCTCAGCTCCATCTCAATGGCCTGAGACACGCCATCCGGCGGAAGAAGAGACGCGGTCAGGAAAACGTGTCTGCTCGCCACACTTCTTCTGACCTTGTAATCTTTTCAGACTTGTAAAGCTTTTTGTGTTCCTCACCTTGGCGTAGGCTTTGGTCTCTGCAAACTTAATCTTGAAATCAAACATCTCGGCCGGCGGCTGCTGCTGCTGCAGCTCAGCCGAAGCTTCCTGCTGGCTGGTCAGGTCTCTGTTCACTTCCTGCGACAGAACAACCGAAGACAACTGAGTACGGGAGCGCGGGACGGGACCGGGGGCCAAAGGGCCGGCGTGAAAGAGTCCGTCGGCACCTGCAGGTGAGCCGTCAGCTCGCGGTACTTCTTGATAGTCTGCTGGTAATCGGCAACCGTCTCCTGCGCCGCTTCCACTCGCTTGTCGGCCTCTCGGATTCTGGCTGCACCCAGATCAAGCATCTCCCTTAGCTCCAGCTCCGTCTCTCTGGCATTCTCCTGCAGCTCGTCGTTCATCTCATTGATGGCTTCCTGCGGGGAGAAGACAACGGCCGGCGTCAATCGCCTACTCGAGGCCACCTTTACGGACGCTGTCCTTTCTCATATTTTGGTGTTCCATCGACACTCACATGCAAAATGAAAGTGAAAATCCAAAACATTTCCAAATAATTTGCAGATACTGAGAAAACGTCAAGTTCTTCCATTTGAACCGGAGCATTGCAACCACTACACAAGAATGAAGCTGCTCACTCTGTGCAGTCAAGTCTTTCTGAAGGATCTCAGTCATCCAGGTCATGTTTAATCATTTTCAAATGTCAACCTCAAGCTACCGGCCGAGAGAAAGACCTCTCCATCCTCCACTTTGTGTTTTACAGAGAAACCGCAGTCTGTCAAAACCAGACTCACCGACGTCTGGTCACTCTGGTTGGTGCTTAGGTTGACTAACTGCGGACCCGCTGCACTCACGCTGGTCAGGAAGTGTTGTGAGAGACTAGTCTCACAGCACATCCGGTCCATCCTAAGCCAGGAAGCTCTTCGTAGGCTTCGGCTCAATCCTTTAACACCATCTCTGCGGAGCTCCTGGCGGAGAAGCTGTCTTTGGGCCTCCTAACAAACCGCCCACGAGCAGTCGTATAGGGCCCCCGCCTCTCCTCCGCCGTGGCACAGGCTCCCCCCAAAGCCGTGCACTGAGCACCTGCAGTGGACTGGCAGGTGACAGCCCGTAGTCCTGCAGAGAAGAAATCCTCCTGGACTGCAGCCAGCCCCCCTCCACATACACAGGGAGTGCTTAGAAAGAGTTTGCCCTTTCAGATACCCTGGGCCGCACATCTCCGACGACCTCCGCCGCTCCGCCGACACGACAGCGCCGGTGAAGAAGGCCCAGCAGCGACTTCGCTTCCTGCGGGTGCTGGGGAAAATCAACCTGGACGAGAGGCTGCTTGTGACCTTCTACCGAGCAGCCATCCAGTACATCCTGACAGTGTGTGACAGTGCGGTGTGCTCACACCCCGGCAACCGCCGGGTACACACAACAGCTGCACCAGCAAACACCTCCACACTTTTTCCCACCAGCACTAAAGTGCAATAACTGACAGTGAATTATTTTGATTCATATTAACATGCTTAGTCTGGAGTTCAGTCGACACGTGCCGAACCGCTCATCTCAGAATGTTTTCAAGAATATCACCGATTGCTCCAGTTGCACATCTTCACTTTATGCATTCTTATTTTTCTATTCATTATTTAGGATTATATTGCGTAGCATATGGTTGCCTTTCACCTCCCCCTTTTGTTTTGGGGACCTACACCACGGGACAGCATTGCCATTTTGTTGTGTTTGGAACACGTCCCGTTCCTTGAAAGAGCTGCGCTTCGCCAACAATCTGAATGACTTCTGCGGTCAATTTGAAAGATATGGGAACAGAGCTGATAAAACCCCTGTGAGGGTCTTCGTCTCCTCCACCACACTCTCCACTCCTGCCCGCCTCAGCCTCCCCTCCTCTTCCCCCTGTTCTGCCATCACACCTCTCTCCATCCTCTTCAGGAGGCAGAGCTGACTGTTCCTCCCTCCATCTCGGAGAGCGGTGCCAACCGGCTGCTCCAGCATCCTCACATATTTATAACACCTCCCTGGAGACATTTTTGGTGCCAGCCTGCCTCGATACCTCCGCCTTCCTCCTGGTCTCCAAGAAACCAAAGGACCACATGACTAAATGACTACAGCCCCTTCGCTCTAGACCAGGGTGGTCAGGAAGGCCTTAGAGATGACCATCTTGACCATCTGACCGCTAGAACAACATTGGAGCTCAATGCTCCAAAGACAGTGGAGATGACTGTGGACCTTGGAGGGCTGAGGACAGCGAGGCTCAGCTGGTCAGAGTGATCGCCTTGGAAACAAACAATCCCGGTTCCATTAGCGAGCTCCTCCGAGCCTGTCCAAGTGTTGTCCAGCGAGACACCGAGCCCCTTCCTGCCTGCCAGGGCTGCTCGTGGATCATCCGTATCACTGAACGCGACTAAAGAAAGGGCTTTTCTCTTCAGACGGAGCTCTCTCCCGTCCAGTCCCACCCTGAGTGACTCTCTGTGACATCATTCCATAACATCAGCTCCTTGATCAAAGTGCTTCTTACAGCGGCCGCTGAAATTCAACCCGCCTAAGATGACGATGATGGTGCACTTCTGCACAGCTGTTATCCAGTCCTAACCTCCCCCGTCACCACCTGATACTCTTCTGCCACTGGCAAGGACAAGGGCAGAGGGTTATCTGGCCCAGGACGCCTCCAGGACCCTGAGGACTGCAGCAACCCCTCCTGTCCTGGACACACTCTGTGAGACTTCCCCTCGCGATCCATCAAGACCTCCACGCCACAGTGACGGTTTGTTCTTTCCCTTGAGGCAACTGGCCTCGTCACCACACACTGACACACCTCTCACAGCAACACTTGCAAATATATAGCTTTGCACGGCTTTGAAATGTACAATACTCATGCTTTACAATATGCTTTCTCTTCTCCTTTATTGAAATTTCTTGATATGTCTATTCTTGTTGTTTCTTCTTCATGTTGAGTCTGAAGTTTTGCATAAGAGAACTCCAAAGACTGTGATGGCTATTTCTAAAAACAGGTTTTAGCAGGATATAATACAAGTTGTGATGTGAAATCAAAGAAAAAGATAGTATTCGCAGAGGTCAGACAGCCATTTAAATCTGAAGTGTAACTTCAAAGATTGCCCTTGAATCCTTGCCCTCGTGTTACTCTCAGCGACCGCTCTGGCAGCAAGCCGTCGGTCAATGACGGGCCATGCCAGGGGCATCGACACGGGAGGAAACAGGAAATGAACAGGGCCTGAAGGTGTCACAAACATTTTCACGGCTTTGGCAAAAAGCTGTGAAGGAATGAGTCAGCAGATGCTTGAATTGTCTCTGACCTCTGCCTGGAAGTACAACAACCAGCAGGGAATGGATTCATCCTCAAAGATTTCATTTCTCTTAGGAACGCACTGAGAGGAATCTGTGTGTGTGTGTGTGTGTGTGTGTGTGTGCGTGATCTCACCCACCAGGTCAGAGACTGTCTCTCTGAGCTCCCGGACCTTCTCCTCCAGGTCCAGGTTCCTCTCAGTCAGGGTCTCCACCATCTCCTCTGCCCCTAAAGCTGCATCCACCTGAACCAAAAAGGTCAGCCACAGGATCATCCACTGAATATTTCACAGGGCCGAGGAGCACCAAACTGTTTGGGAATACAGAATATCAATAATGTTTTTTTCTCCCTTGCCAACCATGTCATTGTTTTGTCTTTCCTGACTTGAGTCCAGGGTGTTGGACTCACAGAAGATTGTAAACTTCTGTGAGGTTTTGGGGTGTTTCAATGACATGACATCGACCGAACAGACCCATCCTAACACGTCCGTCTTCTCTTACTTACCCGTTTCCATTAGATTCACACATTAACTTTGTCCTAATTTTAGATACTTAAAATAAACGAGGATTTTTTTTTCGCCATTCGGGTTATTAGATCTTTGAAGTTTTTCAATGACCACTATTTTGTTCTAAAATATTCAGTGTATATCTCTCAAATATCCATGGAATTCAAGAATATTTTTCAAGTATGCAGGCCAATTTTTCACTCTGTTTCCAGCATTTGGGGTTTCTTTCATGATGTGAACACATCTTTCATTGAATTTGTCCTGGAGGTTTTGGTTTTGCAGGACCCTGGGATTGGGAAGGCTGGCAGAGAAATGTAAATCATGGAAACTTTATCTGAGTCCACACAGGTGTCAAGTCTGACCTGCTCTTTCAGCTCGTCGATGGTCTTTTCTGCCACCTTCATTTCTTCCTGCAGTTTTTCTTTCTGGCTCCTCAAGGTGTCCAGCTCCACGTTCTTCTTCTCCATCTGCTTCTGCAACTTCACATGTTCCTGTTTCTCCGACGCAGACAGATCACGCATCCTGACATGTAGCAAAGGAAGCCGTCAGTCCATCTCGGACATGAAGTCCTCACAGGCGATCTGGTCACTGAGCTGTTCAGTTCACTGGCTGTAGACTGTCTTTCACATTTGCCTTAACCTTTCCTCTCTTTGTCCTTTATCCTACTACTCGGGTAAAAGTACCAGCGGCTTGGAAGGTCTACCTACCTGACCAGAGCTTCCTTCAGCCTGCCGTTCTGTTCCTCCAGCTGCTTGACATGGTAACTGGACGCCGCTCCATCCGAGCCTGAGACATTGCAAAACAGGACTGAGCACTCTGGAAAAGGACTGAAGCCTGACAGAGGTCTGACTCCGAGTCAAAGTGCTTTTTTTTTAAGTTCATAGAGCCAGATCACAACAGAGTTGTCTCATGACACTTCACATTCAAACCCAACATTCCCCCATGGACAAGCACTTGGAGACAGTGACGAGGAGAAACTGCCCTTTTCCAGGCAGAAACCTTGGACAGATCCAGCCTGAGTGCAGGCGGCCACTTTGGGTAGATAGAGAGATAGAGCGAGATAGAGATAGAGATAGAGATAGAGATAGAGAGAGAGAGAGCAAGAGAGAGAGAGTGTGATAGGAGTCGAGGAACCCACCCTTGGAAGGGCTTTGAGTGGAGAGAATCCTAATATCAAGCCTTCGAAGAAGCTGAGGTTAAGCTTGAAATGGTCACATGATGAAAAGTTGGTGACTCTACGAAGGGCTCTCAGCGGTGTGACGTTTGACAGTCTCCACCGCTCCAGTGCTGACTCAACTCTGGGATTTTAAAGGCGGCGAGCAGGTCAAAGACATGAGGCAAAGTCACTTTCAGAATTGCGGTCGGACCCTTTCATCCGCTTTACCTTTTGAAAGTTCATACATTTGATTAAAAGTCAACGGAGTATTCATTTTCCCTCTGAAAACAACCCCCACTGCTGCCATTTGCTTTTCAGAAGCTAACATCCCAGACCCGGCCAACACATCCCACCGCTGGATCCCATCGCTCAACGTCTCTCACCTTTCTCCTCAATCTCGTGCTTGAGAATCTCCAGGTCCATGGTGAGCTCGTCCACCTTCTCCTTCATGGAGTCGACCTCCAGCTGCAGAGACTCTGCCCGCTCCTCAGCCATCTCCTTATCCAGCGTTGCCATCTCGATGGCGTCTGCCGTGTCCGACATCTCCTCCATGTAGCGCTCCTTGGCCTCCAGTGCCTCCTTGGCCTCCTGGGCGTGAAGGAGAGCTACCGCAGGTTAGTCGGGATGCATTCCAAAAAAACCACATCTTTCTTTGTGACAAACACAGAGAGCGGGCGTTGAACACGACCAAAATCAAACAAAAAGAAAAGCACAGGAAACAAAGCTCTTTCTGGTCACCTTCAGCCATGCGTAGAACTGGACCAGATTGAACTCATCACGGATGAACCACGAGCGGCGGCAGGGCAGCAGCTGGGGGTCGGTGCCTTGCTCAACAACACTTCCACAGGCCGGATGAGGCGCGGGAATGGAAACAGCCGCTCCGACCCCCTGAACCCTGACCTCACTACGCTTTTGGTAAAAGCACTTAAATGATGAAATTCCTTTTAACTCCAAAGAATGAAACTCTTTCCAAGTGGAAAACATGAAACTATCATTGAACTGCTCCTGACGGACACGAAAGGGTTAGGCCACCAACCATCTTCAGACGCTCTCTGGATGTGATGATTCCATGTTTAATCCTCATTGAAATGAGCAGGATTAATAAGAAGAGCTTTTTACAGCTGCTGCATCTAAGTATCTCAGGAGTGAGTTGGTTCCATTCCATGCAGGACAGAGATGAGTTGTAACCTGCATACACTTACGGCTTCTGAGGCCCATCATTTTACTGTTCAAAGTCCGAAATCATGAGGACCTCTTAAAACATCCCGTGACTACCAATCAGGTTTAACCCTGGACTTGAAAACCTCGGCACTCCGTCGCCGTCGCCGCCTGCTGATTGGTGAACTGCGACAAGGCCGTGTTCAACAACAAGCGCATGCATCAACCCTCATCTCTGCATGAAAAAATCCTTCTGTACCCTTTTGGCCTCTTTGAGCTGCTTCTGGAGCTCAGCCTGCTGCTCCTGCATCTTGGTCTTCCACTCCTGCAGCTGCTCCAGCTGGATCTTGTGCTTCTCTAGCTCCTTCAGCTTAGCCTTGTCCTCTGTTCGCTTCATCTTCAGGGTCTCCAGCTTCTCCTCCAGGTCCTTCACCTGACCTCGGAGAGCTTCTTCTTCCTGGGTGGAGGACATATGGGGGTGACAGTGGGGAAGAGAGAACTTTTATTCCTTTCAAAATATTCCGCAATTTCAAAACAAGCAAAAACACTCTGTCATTGAATCTCCATTTCTTCAGCATTTTTTTGTCTTTTCTTTCTAAATAGCTGCTTCAGGATTCGTGAGGTGTTTTCTTCTTGAAGAAAGACTGGCTTATGCACAAAGCTTCCCTCCTGGAGCAGGACAGCTTTCATTTGCTTGCGTGTTGAGAAGGTGGAATCCAAAGTGGACATCCAATACTCAGAGGGAACAACGCAACATGCACACACACGCAAAAGCCCGGGTGAGAATTTCTGTGTAACTGCCATGCTTATAATCATTAGTCCAGCAGGAGGTTCCACACAAACCCTCCAAAAAGATCAGCTCTTTGATTGCTTTAACAGAAATTCGGAGAAAAGATGGAGCCGCTCAAGTGCTACTTAAAGACAAGCAGTCACACACTTGTCAGGGTCAAAATATCAGTGAGAGTAAAAACATTTCAGTCTCTGGCACGTCCATGTCACACCAAGCATCTGCACCTGTGTTTCCACGGAGATGTCCTCCTGAGGGGGACAACATCAGTCAGACTGGCTTCAAATTAAAGGCCGGTCACTTCTGCCAAAATCCAAAGTCGTCATTTGCTTGCTGAAATTGAATTTGGTGAAATAAACAGCTGACATCTGACCGGCTACATTATCAGGGACTTTAAAGTAGACTTTATAAAAGCCTGGTACGTTCAACACAATCACATGACCTTCGAGGGTTTCACCTGATTTCAGAGAGCCACTAGCCTATAGAATGGACATCAACTAAGGTGCTCACTAGCTGTATCTGCTGTCTACAGCAACAGGAACACTGTCAACATGTGCAAATAAATCTCTGAGTCGTTCCCTGACTCGCTGCTGCTGTAGAGCTCTGGCCTCGAACACGGCGATGTGCACAGGTTTGCAGATGACACCGCGCTCCTGCCCTCAGTGACCTACGTTCTGAAATAAAAATGTTCAAAGAAGTCATTTGACCACTGTCTGGATAAGACATACATGCAAATGACATATGGGAAGCAACGAGAGGCTGCGTTTTTCATCGATGCTAAGCTAACGATAGGGAGTCATACAGCCTTGTTTAAAAGCAGTCACCAGCGACCAAACGGAGATACCCAGTATTTTCAGTTTCCCATGACCGCAGCCAGTTCTCACTCCCTGCCGCGCGCTGACCAGATGTGTGTCGTCGCACTGTCCCGGCGGCCGCGGGCTCACACTGACCTTGCTGGGGACGGGAGGCGGAGGGTTTCCGGGGGAGTGGAGGGTGGGGATGACGGGAGCGGCGAGCGGGGTCTGGGCCGGCGTACTGGGCTCGCTGCTGCTCATCTCCCCGGCGGAGGCGGAGGCCGAGGCCGAGCCTGATGCGGCCGCCTTGCCGGCGGCGCGGCCGGGCTGCTGTGAGAATTTCAAATGCGTGCAAGTTAACGACGAAAAGCAACAGATGTCATTGATGGCGGCCGCGGTTGAGGTCATCCGCGCTTCATCAAAAGCTGCTGTTAGAAGTCCGAGTCAACTGACATGAAACCGAAAATAATTGTCCTATTCAACTTTCAGTCCGTTTTTTAGCCATCTATAGTTTCTTTTTCATACAAATGAATCATGTTAGATGCAAGTGGGTGTACGTAGGTGCGTCCTCACTTTCTCCCTGGCCCTAAATCAAGTCACTCACTAATTTTAAATTGATTTGAGAGCAACATGATCAACGGTGTAATCACACTTTCAATTTCTCAAATAGACACTAAAAATATATTTTGAATGAAAGATGTGCCGCCACAGGTTGTTTCGGTGTGTTGAGCCTTTTAACTAATTACTTATTATTATATATTCCATTTTTTGGGATACAACACCACAAAGCTAACCAGCTAACTTGAATTTGGGGTAAAAATCTATGTGGAAGACTTTTAGAATCTGTGAATGATTTTATAATTCTAGGCTCCTGACTCTCATGAGTACAGACACCAAAGTCAAGAGAAAAAACACGCCATACTGTTATGAAGGGGCTTATCAGTTACATTTTGATGGACCTCCATCACGGAGCAAGGAAACAAAGGTAACAAGAGTAACAGGATTCTTTTCAGTGTCAACGCAAAGACATCAAAAATCAGAGAGCAATGACTATGTTACACTCCTGCACATGCGCTGCGGTGTATCGATTTAGGGACAAAATGCTGACGTAAGTAGGGAATGCTGGTGTGCCGAACATTTACAGAATCAACTATTTGAGCAGCAAATATGAATCAGAATACGACGAAGGGATAGGACGCAGAATGGAAAAAGACCGCTCTTAAAACCAAACGACAACTTCATCAAATTTGTTTGTCATCTGTCTACGAGGTTTCTCGTTTTGGCCCCACACTCACTCCCACGCACACACTTCTACATAACGCAAACTGATGGAAACGGGAGGCCCTGAAGACTGAAGACTGGGCTCACCTTGGGCCTTCTGGCCGTGGTCTGAGGAGGAGACGGAGAAGAGGAAGAGGAGGAGAGAGGGAGCAGGAGAGGTCAGAGGGCAGTGGAAGACAAGGGTAGGGTAGGAGACAAACAGCCAGGGTTAGTATTTCAAGGCAGAGTTCAGAATCATCAGGAAATGGCAGACAAAAGGACAAAATGGGTTTGATGAAAATGACAGGCTACAATCTCTAGACATTTATTATGAAAGTAGCACAAGAGCGGCTCATCATGAATCATCTGGTGACGTCAAGAGCATTTACTACTTCACTCTCTATTCCACAGATGGACAACAAAAGACATCAAATAATAAATGCATTGGATTTTCAACAAAAACATTTAGAATGAAGCGATGAATGAGGAAGGAAAAAAACAACCGATCCTGAGCCTTGTGACAAAAGTGACCTACTGCATCTGCAGATGTAAGGTGAAGCGGTGTTTTACTTCTCGCTGGTCATGTTTTACCATGTATTGTTTCTTAGGTGTGAAACTTCTCCAACCCCCTGCCATTTTGGTTCTGGCACAATGTAATTCAGTTGTCTGACAAACAGGAGATGCTGACCGCAATGTTGGTTTCTGGTCATCTAAACCAAATCAGAGTTTTCTACTTCTCTCCTAGCATTTATTTTCAGCATTCACATCAAACTTCATCAATTCACTCCTTCTGAGAGAGAGACTGTTTTCAAGCCTCCTCATTAAGAAAAAAAAATATTGTGAGATTTGTTTCTCCGTAAACTGTGGCATCAAAAGCGCTGCTGCAGATACATTTATGAAAAAGTAGAATTCTCGGGCCGTGTCCCCCCCCTTCCACGGCCTCATCTCCCGGTCACGTGACTGCCATCGGACATGGTGACAGGCACATCGAGAGGACTGCACGGTGGCCGGAGGGGAGGAGGGGAAGCCGGTTCATCTGAGCACTGGGACAATGGCTCATTATTCTGTGCGCTTGGTTTCAGACATGCTTCCCTGCTGGTTTTACAAGTGTGTTTCAATATCAAACACACAGACGTGCATTCAGACTCAGCAGGATGACAAAGCTTTCTCAGCTGCCCCACGACACTAATTATTCTCCACGGTGGTGTTTCCTGATCTCACATCTACCGGCATCCGATCAGAGGGAATCTTCACCGCTTCACGAAATTCACTTCATTTCTTCGAGGGAAATCCATCGCTTGATAAGGATGATGTGGCACGACTACCATCTAATAACAGCACACATTGCAGCCTTTTTCACCGTGAACATGTCGACGTGTCTCCGAGGGAAAAGCACAGCTCCAAAGGACGGAGCCGGTGAAGGATTCTGATTGGATACTTCTGCTTGAGGGTCTTCAGAACTATCAATGCTGGTCCGTCACACTTTGGGACATTTGAATTTAGAATGAGACGTCAGAAACCCTGATTGGACGGGTCCCGTTGAAAAATGTTGCGTTTTCGTGCGGCTTTAAATAAGGTACTGTTCAGACTTGTTTACAGGACATATTATTAAACATGGATTCTTATACTACACTCAAGGGACTTCTAATTGTATTTATTTCATATTTTGTGCTGTTTATCTATCATTCATTGAGTGTTTTTAAACAGTATCTGTTGTGGCTTTTGTCTGGTTGTTTCCAGGGCTGCTACAAACTTGACAGCACTCTACTATCAAAGAAAAAAGAAGAAAAGCAAAAGTACTTGAATCACTGCAACCCAAACACTTCCAACCCAAAGAAAGAGAACACGTGTGTTTGAGCTGCTGCGGTTGGAGAAGTTTGACTTGTGGCGATGAGTTTGCTAGATAGCAAGTAGCACTTCCCACAGCAAAAAAGATCAAGTGTGAGGCCTTTCTTATCCTGTCCATATTTCCAGGTCATCCACAATACATCTGGAGCTGTCACTTTCCTCCTCCTGTCTCCTTTTACCACACCTCGCTCACAGCCACAGCCTGGGCTCAGTTATCATGCTGGATATTTTTCCATCTTTATTGGATTAGAGAAGGACCATTCAGCAGAAATTAGCTGGCGCTAACAGCTGTGCCGGCTTAAGCCTTCGTTGTTGTGTGCAGATAATACACAAATATCCCTCGGGTCTGTTGTGTGTGTCTGCAACCGGCAGTGAAATCATCTGATCGGCGCTGATGGCCAAAATCCCTGAGCCGGTAGAAATGTTGTGGAGCAGTTGTGCAGGGATAAAGCTCAGTGTACTTAGGCATCTCCCAATGAGCTATAAGCAGCAAATAACTGAGGGAGCTCTTACTGAGCAATTAGCAAGAATGAAGGCAAAAACATAAGATTTGAAAGAAGGAAAACAGCAACGTACAAAAATAAAGAGGAATCCATGAAACTTCAAACCATGACTTTTGCAGCAGATTTTTACCAACAAAACAAATGAATGATAAAGCCAACAACATCCCACAGACATGGAGTTCTCTACCTTTCGAGGTGCAGGAGTCTGTCTCATCATATTTGCAAGAGAAGAAGAAACACACACACACAGACGCAGTCGCAGAGACACACACACACACACACACACAAACACACACACACACACACACACACACGGTAGGGTGATGAAACAGGTGAAGATGCTCGATCCACAAAGTGAAGACGTTCACGACGAACGAGCAGTCAAAGCGGTCAAAGCAGTCAAAGCTCAGGTTGGCTTTAGCCGGGTAGCTGCAGCGATGCAAATGGCCGCCTCTCAGGATCCCCCTCCCTGCCGCCGTCCGTCCTTTCCACCCGTTGTCGTCCTCCTTCACGTCCTCTTTCCTCTGCCTCTCTCATAATCCGAGCGCCTCTGCCGCTAACCTCCCTTTCGGCTCTGATTAGGGCTCTGACATCTTGCTGACGCGAAGCCCCGACCCGCCGCCGTCCACAGGAGACGCCTCTCCTCCTCCCCACGCCCCCCCGCTAATTGTCATTTGGTCGGAGCAGCCAATGCCGTGCTCCTGCATTACATCACTGTGGCCTCTCCCTCCCCTCCCCTCCCCTCCAAGCGCTTTGGATGGGGAGGGGGGCCACGTCTGGACCGTCACACAGAGACTGGGGCTAGAAATAGAAGAAAACTGGAGGACTGGAGACACAATAGGGCGGGCTGGAAATGGAGGAACGGGGGGTGCCAGCCTCTGATGTCGCCTAGCAACGCTTAAATAGTCCCTCCCAGGAGCTCGTTCAAATTTGGCTGACAAAAAACAATGGGAGGAGGCGAGGCCACCAGTGATCTATGCTATGAGGTATTAATGAGATTTCATCCGTTTAAGATGCCAAAACACCAGAACACTAAATCTCTCCCTGGGCAAGAATTGGGGCTGAAATAGCAGATATACTGAGGCAAGTTCTCAGCTGAAAGGTGATTTATTTGTTTTCTTTATTCCTGCACAGCCGCAAGCCGTTCCACTTGCTATGACAATAATATCTTTCTCAGTGAAAGCTAATCCCTCTCTCTGCACCAACAGCTCCGCGGGAGAGCAGTAAGAGGATTAATCCATGAGGGATACTCTGATTAGCTTTGAGCCCGAAGGTACCTTCTCTTTCTGGGCATAAAAATGGACAGAAGCTGTGAAAGACAGCAGCCATGGATCCTAACCAGGAAAGTCATAGAGGCAGCACACTTTGTGAATGCTGAAAGAAGCAATAAGGGGAGAGACGGAAGCCGCAGCACCAGGTGGAAAATCTGTTGATGTGTATCCATTGCACGGCAGCTCGGAGAAATCTGTTCTGATGAAATATTAAGCATGTTTCCACCGCAGACACTAAGAGCTGCTGCCGGAGTGACTGAGGGAGAGACACGGACGGAGGGGATGGTCAAAATGGTTCAGGTTCCTGTTTGTTCCTCGTACTAACAGTGAGCGTGGCAGCCTCCACAGGCACAATGGAGGATAGTGTTTCAGTCCCAGTTGCATGAACACCATTCTAGGCCCGGGCGACAACGGCGGTGATTACATCACCAGTCTGACTACATTTTGGGGAATTGTGCAGCAGCACGCAGCACAAACTGAGGAGACGGTTGGAATCACGAATCAGTGTGCTTTTACAAAACATCAGCCAGCCACCGTTCAGTCCTCGGCACACACTGGCCAACTTCAAATCCGGCACCACGATGCTGTTTGGAGAAACACGCTTTGGATGTTGTTCGTGATTGTATAGAGCGTTCAATGCCGGTGTCTGGAAATAGCACATCTTGACACCAGTACTGTAACAGGTTTAAAGATGCTATGCACAGTGACCAGACTCAAACGAATGAACTTCCTGTCAAAGGCAGTGTTTTCACTCTTATCAGGAGCAACATTTTCCACAGTGAGATTTCTGACTGAGATCATTCATGAAGCGGGAGCTATCTTTAAACTGTCCTGTGATATTGCGAGCCGAAGCTGTCCGCATCCCCTCAGCTCGGCCCGGACAATCTCAGCCTCCCAAACCGAGCCCCAGCGGATAAGCCTGCCTGCTGAGGCGGGGCCGAGAAGCCGTACAAGAGGCGATAAAACACAGCAGAGCCGACAGGAAATCTATTCTCTGAAGGCCGGGTCTCCGCGGGTTAATTTCACCTCGGCTACCGTCTGACATTTTCAAGACAGTGCAGCAGAGCAGCGCCTGCACGTATGACTCAGCAGCTTGTGAAAGAGCAGGCCTCGGGATGGATCCCCTCGTGAGACCGGATGAAATGTTAAAAGTCGCACAGGACCGGTATTGCAGCGGCGATCGGCGGAAAGTTCAGAGTTGAAGAGGAGCGATCGAACTGAGGTCAAAACAACTCGGAGAGATCAAACATTATCCATGATAAAAATACGGCAAAGGTATTTGGATTTGGGCTGGTCGCTAAATAGATGCATTCTCTGTACTGTTTATCTATGGACTGTGTCCTCGGTACAGTTTTAATCTCTGAATTTATGATACACAATTTTGTTGTCTCTGTATTGGAACCTTCCCTGTTATGGTTTCTAACCTGGATTTTCACTCTATAATTTGGTGAAAGGTTTTCACTTGGTAAACCCACATTACTCCTCATCAGAGAAACATAACTTTTCAAAAACTTCAAGAAAAACTCATTCCGTTAAAAAAAAAAAAAAATGTCAAAAAGAAAATAAAATCTTGAAAAAATGTGAAACAGTTATCATGTGCTCCGAACAGCCTCGCCATGGTCGTATTGCTCTTTGGAAGAGGCTCTGACCCTGCCACATCATCAGCTGGCTGCGTGACTATTCATCGGACCCGTGGGCCGCATGGCATAAGGAAAAGGAAAATAGTCGTGGTTCATGACCGGGTGGAGACGTGACGGAGGACGGTCGCTGCGGCTCTGCGTGTTTCAAGCAGAAAAATAAACTTTCATTGTTACGAAAATCACAATCAGTTCTTCTGAGTGGGGTAGGTTTAGCACAAGGACTGACCGTCAGCTGTTGAGAGGGGTTTCTATGAAAACACATGAAGGCTGCACGCTCCCAGGGGGAGGGCAGGACCCTGAGGGGTCATTTCTTTCAAGAGACAATCAAAAATACATTTAAATCTTTCGCTGAGAGGGATGTCATGGTTGGGTTGTTGCACATGTCATCTAGATCTGCTAGGAACCTGAAGTGGCCTGATGGAGACCAGAACAATTTGATTGGAGAGATGGAGAGCGCACCATGCTGTGGCCTTTCCTGTCCAATCCATGCAGATTAAATTTCACTGTACTTTTCGAGGCCTAAAGTTCAATATAGAACGTGAAAGGGCCCTTACTCGTCTTACAGGTCCATGTCACATAAATGTAATAAATGTTCCCTCTTTGGTCCTGAATAACTATTTCATGTTGTAATGCACAGACCGGACGTGCACAGCGGCAGAGTCACTGTAAGCGTGACATGACCATTCTATTGCACACTATCTTGTCCTGCTCTCAAGTGACTTTGGTGAGAGGATACACAGACTGGGATGGGAAATGACAGAAACAGCAGAAGGACCCGCCTGAAGAGAGTGGATGTGACATACACTTGAGTGTTTTCAGCGGCGTAGTTGTTCTTTGGGGACGGTGAAGGCAGCTGTGTGTCTGATGGGCACCGTGTCAACACTCCTCAAACGCTATTTCTAATAGCAGGACAACCGTGTTCCTCATTTCTGACCACCACTGACACAAGCGTTTTCAAAGGGCAAACATAACGCACCTGGCCACCAAAACATCTGCATTTCAGACAGGCAGCTACCAGCACAACGCTGCTTGAGCAACACCTAAGAAAATGACACCTGCATCCATCAAGAACCAGCACTTACACATGCAGCGCTTCCATTTCAATTTTCATGTTGCCCTGCAGACGGAGCCTGCTCATCCTGCTGCCACAACAACTAGCACCAGTCGCCAGCAGCTCCAATTCAAAGAAAGGCTGCCAAAGCTCAAGTGTGTTGCCGTAAAACTCCACAGTGCCTTAGAAGAAACACTAGCTCATTGTCCAGGTAAGGTCTGTGACTGGGCTGTCTGAACACTGCTAGAACCTTAAACACAACACTCAGTGCAACCATTTTCTTTGGAGCAGTTTGCGTTCATCGGGCCATGCTTGAACTGCACAGAAAGCACACAAACACATAGGCAAGGAACAAAAAGAACACGCCGGTGGGCCGAACCGATGCAAAGAGACCGGATGGTCAGATGGTCGGATGGTCGGATGGTCAGATGATAGGAAGTAGGCGAGGCACGTATGCATGGAGGACACAGACGCCATTTCTCCTTTCACTCAAACGGACTCTGTAGCAGTTTGACAACGAGACAAAGCATGACGGGACCCATGGGGCAATGAGAGCTGAGGCCTGGTTGCCATGCAGCAGCGAGGCCATTCAAAGCGACAGTTGCCACGGCTACCACGGTCATTAGTACATTAGCACAGTACCGAGGTTAGAGAAACATGCACCACCTTTTTGGGCTTCACTCCTCGCTGCGTGGTGGAGGGACAGAAGGAGAGGGAGGAAGGGGGGTGGAGGTTAACGCTCATGCTGGAAGTAACGGGACGTGGAGAAGCTCTACACTGGTCCATAGATGGGCCAGTCCTCCGTCACACATACAAGCATTCTCCTCACACACTCACACACGTGTCTGTTCATATACATTCCTGAAAAAAAAACTCGCCAAAAATGTGTAAATCAACTCATTTGTTGTTCAAATAATTTCAAAAACAACCTCAGCTGAAGCTTTTTAATAGAACATCTTCATCGTCTCATCTTTACTCGGTGGGGTCATAAACCTGGAATATTTTCCTTTTTTCTGTTACTACTGTGCACAAAACCGAGGTAACACCCTTATATTGTCATGTCTTCTTACTATCTAAAGCAAAGGTGAGTAAGGTTGGGGAATACATTTATACATATCTTATAGATATCAAATATTGTCTATACTAGATTACCTATAATGGGTTCAAAATCTAGCAATTTGGCTGCAGGCAGAGTATATGTAATGAATCAGACAGTGGTGCAAAGTTAATCTCCCTTTTTGCTCAATACCTTTTTGTCAATAGATAACAATTCAATTATGACATTAATCAAATTGAAAAAAAAAAATCAGCACAATATCCACCTTCTTTATCTGCTCACAGCCTCATTACTGGCATCCTGTCACTGAAAGCCATTAGTTGTTGACTGCAACTAAACCAGGTCACTGGCCACACACTTAAGAGCCAGCCAATGGCTGGGCAAAAGTCAGGCTTGACTCTAATACAATCGGTCTGGATATAAAGAAGTCCTGGAGAACAGCGGTTTGTCTTCAGAGTCAGTGACTTTGACTCTGATTGGAGAGAGGATCATGCTGATGATGGAAACGAAATCTGACACCGCTGTCCTTTCGCCATTTAGGATCGGAGTAA
Organism: Fistularia tabacaria; assembly: GCA_901007705.1. Lineage (NCBI taxonomy): Eukaryota > Metazoa > Chordata > Actinopteri > Syngnathiformes > Fistulariidae > Fistularia > Fistularia tabacaria. The sequence goes on from CAAKHD010005284.1 coordinate 24,065, forward strand.
ATCAAAGGTCATGAGTCAAGTAGAAATGACCTGTGGGTGGATCCATCTGTGGAGACTGCAGTACTTTCCTGAACTCAACCTTCTTTTTTACGTTTAAACATTTCTCCATACTTAGAAATGAGTTAAGGATCATTTTAGATTTGAAGGGATGGTCCTCAACACGATGATTGAGAGCATTCTGAAATGTGCATCTTTTGTTCAAAAATGTCACAATAAAATTGAAAGACTTCTTCCCGGGGAAATAAGTGCGGGGAATTTTGTTGTGTTTCCTCACAGGGGGAGAATCCCATCATCAACATTAGTCATGTGACAGAAAAGCATTATCTTTTGGTTCACTTGGTTCAGAAAAAGATGTGACAAAAATGCCTTTGTAATTCTTGTAAGACTTATTTGTGATGTTGACGTTCCACATGCACAGTGGCAGCAACTCATTTCAAATATTCTATCAAATATGAACACATGCTGTCAAATTTGGGATTTCAGTTCACATTACACATCTGTAATTGTGCATATCCAGAGGGTCAGTACACTGATTATGACAACTGCGTTGCAAATATCAGATCTTAAGGTCGACTTGAACTCAAGAGAATTCCCTAGTATGCTTTGAGACTCTCTCTGTGCGGCTGTTTTATGGCCAGCTCGTAGGTAAAGATTGCTCTCTGCTGGTCAAATTATGGAACAGCACTAAAAATGACATCTTCAGGGTTATTTTGTTTGAGGAAGTGAACATTCCTATTCGTACACTAAATTGTTTAAGATCAGCATTTGTGTCCCTTCATCAGCATCACTCTTTCCTCTTAATATGAGAAATGAAAATATTGAAAAAAAAAGTAAACAAACCTGAATTTTAGCTGCATCAAATGAAATGTTTGAACAACTTCGTACATTTAATTGTGAAAATTGAATAAAACTAGACATCCCTGTAATTACTAAACATTGAGCCATTTTGTTGACATGTTTTCTACTAACAGCAGCGGAACGACGGGTGAGATGTTGATAAGAGCAGATGTGGCACCTTGCAGGTAATCTTATCCTCTGACACCTTACAGGAACTCTGGCCTTGTTGCAATAGGGTGTGTGTGTGTGTGTGTGTGTGTGTGTGTGTGTGTGCGAGGGCATTTCAAACGGTCCAGGTGTGTGACTCCAGACCAGCCTCTGCAGGGGAATCTATCCGAGGGTTTCACACTCACCAGTTTGGCAGACTTGGTCGATTCCAAGATTTCTGAAAAGAGAAAAAGGGAAACGGATATGCTCCTTTACAAAGACCCGAGACACAAACATTTGAGCATAGCATTCAACACAGCTCACGGTCGACACACCCAGACACAGGATAACACCGCACCAAGTATTTGGAGTCCCTGGCTATTGAGAGTGCACTTTGTGTACCTTAAGCCCGTAATAGATGACGTGTTTGTGTGAGCATGGTGAGGCCAAAGACATATCAAACTGTCCACCAATACAAGTATCTCCTTCAACTTTTGCAACGGGTGACCATTGCCGACTGCTCCGTTTTAGTCGAATTACATTATATGTCAATGTGTCAATGTGATGTGTGTCAGCAGGCGGTAACAAAAAAATACTCCCTGTTCATTTAAATGATGTTTCAACTGAATCAGGAAATGGAAATGTATGAGCCAAACATGGTGAATGAACAATCATCCCACATTTTCTCCCACCACTGGGGCATAACCATGGAAACCACTTGAGGAGTGACTGACAATCAGAAGCAGGACACCAGAATGATGTGACCTCCAGTGGAGAGAAGATGTTTGTTACAGTAATAATCGTCTAATGACATAGCCTTAATAAACCGCAACTTGATCTCCGTAACATTTAAAATCAGGTGTTGTGCAGTTATCGGCTGTTACAAACATTCTTCTCTGACTGATCAAATCATTGAGATCGCAGTTAAAAAAATGAAGCATACATACGAAAGACCACCGTGGTATCACTGACTGACAATGACCTTATTCATGACCTTGTCCGAGTGAAACACTCCGCTGTTCACGCTGTTAGCTGTAAACATCCGTCTGTTTCTTCAGCTGCAATTCCAAACATCATCTTTTTAATCAAATGACAGTCATTGTAAGAGCGACACACTTGACCAGAGTGGATCAAAACATGGTTCACACATCCATTCAGGCCACCGTCCTCAGGTCCACTGCTGTTGCTACATCCTGCACGTTGGTAGTCAGAGTTCAAGGAAACCCCTGCTGGTGATCTGCCGTGTTACTCTGTTGTGTTCAGTGATGAGATCGGAATACTGTTCATTGACATGGATGTCACTTTTGAAGCTATTTTTTATGACTACTATTCACTAGCTACTTTCAAATGTATTTGGTTGTACCACACTTTCAAATTGATAAAGAGACAATAAAAAGCTTGTGATAGATTGTGGTATGTTTGCTGAGCCCTGGTTGAAGCTGTGTGTCACCGGCGCGAGCTGTGGTCGCTCCTTTGTCGGCCCGCTGCGATCGAACCCCTGGTTACCATAGTGAGGAAAGCTCGTGGTGCTCCGTTAAAATCCAAATGTTCTCTGAGGACTAGTTTCCGACAGGATATCATTCATTGGCCACTAAGGAACTCGCTGCAGTTGAGAGCTGATGCTTCATCTGTGCAGATAGCTGTGTGTGACTGGACTTTGGTGGTTCCACATGCAGATATTTACCAGTAGCTTTCACATTCATCGAACATCATGTCAACAACGGCTGCCCAGGTCTGATTCATTCAAATGTTTTTACTGAACAGTGACGGGAAAACAATGACGCAACAATTTTGATGAGATGAGACAGTTTGCGTTGGTCTCTAGCAATGTGCTTACATTTCAAGCTTTAGGCTTCCTCTTCCTAATACTTTTTTCCTTGGCTTTCATATACCACTGAATGTTCTGAGCATCTACGGCCCCCAGAGACCGTGACGACAGGTTTGGCCATGACTGTTCTTCACCTGGGCAAATCCAAATTCTTTACCGCCGGGACAGCTTTGGAGAGAGTGAAATAGCAAGGACAAAGCCATGCGTCCTCACGCCTTACCTCGCTTGGGCACCTTGGTGGAGCTGGGCTCGGGTGTCTCGGGGGACGTGGTGTCTGCCCCTTCGTCAACCAGCTGGATCTGAGACAGAGAGACTGTCAGGTCTGGTAAATCATTTTTACGGCAGACTATTTCTCTCACGGAGATGGCGGAGCTGATGAAGAGGCGGCAAAAAATAAAAAGATTAAACATCTGCTTGATCGAGGATTGCTCTAACAGCACGAGATAAGTGCATCAGTAGTCATTTTCCTCATCGCCATGGCAACGTTTATGACCGCGCTGCAGGGACGGTCAGGGTCAGATAGGTTTTCAAGCCAAGAGACATAAGGAAAAGCATTCGTAATGCTGCTCTCAAACAGCACTGATCCAAACACGCGTGTGTCTGAGGGTGGAATTGAACAACAATTTCAGCGGATCAACAAACTCCTGACCGGATCTGATCGCGACCAGTACTAACAGATGCTGATCATCTCGCCCGACCAAAACATCAGTCAGCTGCATTGGCAGCCCAATGTGTTGGTATTACCGACCGTTAGACTTTATTAAGATTATTGTATCTACATATCCAGCTGGACAACAAAGTTGGATGAAAGTCGTGGTGTCAATGTGACCCTTACCGACGGCTACGCTGACCAAAGCAAATCTTCCAAACATCCACAGAACGTGGCATGGAAAACTCTTTTGTTGTCAATGTATTGTTTTCAAGGCAACCTTTTTCTTAACTGGACTTACTCTCTTTGTCGCTGTTACAGACAGTACACACTCCAAACATCCCTTCGATTTCAGGCTCTATAACATCCGCGTCAGAACAATTCAAATGGGAGGATGACAACTGTTTATCTATTCTATCTGACACAGAATCCTATTGAGGTTTGCTTTCTTTATTCTGCTTTGTATCATAACTTTCCAATGATCTTTTGCCTCTTGGAATCGAAGAGAGTATTTGTCAGAATACAATTAACCCCTCAAGCTATGAGAATGTCATGAGGCACAAAGACCAAAAATACTTTATGAAGTTTGCCCGTGAAATATAAATTGCCACCGTAAACAGAGTGTGTGCCACTTGGATGCGGGGAAACAATATTCTTCGGACATTTTGAGCTGTTTTTGATGACAGCGCAAAAGCGGCAGGCAGCAGCCCGAGGCCGCGGAGGAACGGGCACCAACACCACGCAGGCAGCAGAGGAAAATTATCAGCCCCCGCACAAAACCACTGCGTGGAATGAAAGGAAAACTGAGACTCCAGCGTCTCACAAAGTGGGAAAGTGAATAAACTGGGGGGGGGGGGGGAGCAGGAACGGGGGGGGACGGAAAAAAAAAAGGCTGAAAAATGACATCTAGGAATTGA
>CAAKHD010005284.1:28462-55202 GCA_901007705.1 Fistularia tabacaria
CCCTCCCCCCAAAAAACCCAGTGGGGGAAAAAAAAAGAAAACAGAGCCCCCACGGCCACAAAAAAGGGGAAAGGAGGAGGGGGGGGGGGGGGGGGGTAGCAGGAACGAGAGGGGACGGAAATAACAAAGGCTGAAAAATGACATCTAGGAATTGAAGAAAAGCAACCAAAGATCAACAGTCATGCAGGAAAACTTATCAGACGGATATTGACCTTGGAAAGGAAATTTGGACATGATTGTATTGTTTTTCTTTCCCCCAGGTAAAATCTTTGACAATAATAGCTCCTCTACTTTCTGAATTTCAGACTTTTTGCAGCTGCGGTGAGAAGCGTTCCGTAACCAATCAAATGAAGAAATATGAAACAGCATTCCTAAAGACCTGAAAAGACATTTGTGAAAAATCTTCGTCGTTACTTCTGGGCTCCGTTTTTTTGCATTCATTTGGTGATTTAATGCTGACGTTGAGGCTAATATTCAGGCAACGTTTTGTAGATTTTCAGATCATATCTGCCTTTTTGAAGTTTGACAAATATAGATATTTTGCGGCCAACATCAGGAACTAAAAAAAGCAAAAAATATCAAAAGACTTGAGTATCAAACACATTCATGAAGTGTTGGAAAACAGGCACTGATTATTCCCAAAATCGTCCCAAAACTGAACATCTCTTACGATCTGAGCTCACCTGCGACTGCCTGACGAATATCCCGTGGTTCTCGTCACAGGTGAAGTAGCGCTTCCCCTGGACGGTGCCGTCGTTCTTGCCCTTGGCTTCATCCAGAATGACGCCCACCCACTTCCCGGAGGCGAAGAGGGTGTTGCCGATGTAGGCCACCGTGCCGCGCTGCCCCTTCCCGATCACCTCCACCGGGGAGCCCACCTTGACGGGCCGGCCGCCCCCGTCCGAGCTCATCCTGCTGCTCCCGCTGCTGGTGGTCTGGGTGGGACAGGAAATGCACAAGGGAGCGTTTCAAAACAAAAACACGCAGGGCAAGCGTGACATCCGTTGTTGCCATGGTAACGTTTGAGCGTTGAATCAGCGGTAACCTCCACACAACGCCGTCAACCAGCTGTACCGGGAGTCATGTCACAGAGATCTTATGTCGCCGTTAAAAATGGCAGGCCGTCAAAACATCACCCGAGCTGAAGATTTCCCTTTGGTTTGTTTGCACCGTTACAGCTCGACGGTTGGACTGACAGTAGATTTTCCTGAGCGTCAGACGTCCCGGCATTGTCATTGTGACCCACGTACGACCACATGTCAACATCTAAACCACGCAGGTGAACAAACAGATCACATCTTTAACTATCCAGTGTCATTGCAAACAGTCATATTCAAACGTTGACTATAAGTTTTAATTTATTTAAAATTAAATGGTGGGCACTGACTCAAAATGTTTTCCTTGCTGAAAGTAGCAGTTATTATCTTCTAGTGTCTCATTTATCCGCCACATTTAACGTGTGGGTTCATAAGAAAGAGGGAAAGCTTCTTCTTTTGAAACAAAGACGGCAGCTTCACGAAGGTGTCCTGCAGGGAAGCCGTGTTCAGACCAATGAGCAGCATCAGGCCACTCACAGTTAAAAACCTGAGCTCCCATCTTCAGCCGACACTTTAAATGTCACTGCCGGCCTGTTTTCTCAGCTGATGAGGCAAATTCCTATGATAAATCCATTGGTCGAGGCACCTGGAAATCCCAACTTTCTAGTTTTGCATCAAGAAATAAAGTAAATTTACACAATACTGCCACATTTTCGACAGCAATATTTCTTCATAACCCAATTTGCAACGTCCTAGAAGTGATGGTGACTCAGCAGAGCTGCTCAGAGACGAACAGATATTATTACTCAGACTCTCCTTCAGCTCACTCTCCACACACACTGGCTATGTGCTGCTGTTTGACTCCAAATAAACAAATTCACACAACAGATGCCACAGATTTAGATCATGAATAAGACAATGTGCTGCGTCCGGGTCACAGCAAGCCATCCATTAAAACCCTTCACACAAGGAGTTTTTTTCTAAACTTCAGGTTTGCCTCTCTCTTTCGTCATCACACATGGATTAAGAAAAACAACAACAACATAGATAATAGCGGATAGTTTTGGCTGGAGCAACACTGGTTTCTGCAGAGGTCAAACCAAGTGCGATGGAAGCAATCGATGATGCTGTTGTTCTGACGGGCCAAACACTTTTGGACTTTTGGATTCGAATATCCACTGGGCCCTGAAGGTACAATGAAATATCTCCCTGGCTTTGACTTTTCAGACTTTCCCTGAACACCGTGATGGTTTTGACATTGGTAAGATGTGAAAGGCATGAAACGGGACAAAGCAGAACACCGCGATCCGGCAACTGATCACCAGAAGACATCGTACAGGACTGATTTCAGAGCGCCGGGCCAACCATCATGATAGCATCATGCAAATCTCATCTTACAAAATGGGGAGTTTGGAAGAAGTTTCAGGCGAGCTAACAAGGTCCACTGTGAAACGTATTTGCTGATCCAAAGGTAAGTATGACACGGTGTCCGTTAGATCTTCGCTGAGCCTCCGTCACACTTGACTAGCTTCTTTTGTATGAATTAGTGTCTCTTAGATGGATGATTGAATTTGCTCCACCCGCATTATAATCTAATCAGCACACAAAGCTCATGTGAATGGCTCGGCTATGGGCTGTTCAGCGGCAGCACCGATGTAGGACCAGGGAATTGCTGTTCCTGGCCATGTTTTCCAGTCAGACTTCCTCTAAGACGGCCTCAACCCAGAGAAGCCTTTACCTACGGACACGTCAATACAGACAATCTGGCCTCACCTTAGACAACCCACAACAAAAATAAGCCAAAGGTAGAGTATCATGCCACTCGGTCATTCAGCCGTTGGTCTCGGCTGAGGCGAGAGTTTGACCTAACTGTGGTCTTCATTTGAAGTCATCCAGCTCCAATCCAAACCCGGGCCGAGACACAGGACTCCAACCTCTTTGTCGAGTTGCGTCACGCTCCTCCGTCACGCCGGTTTCTTATTGAACTGAAAAAGCCTGTCGACGCTGCAATTCCACGGCCTTTACTGTGGCAATCAAACTAGAAAAGACAGGAGGAAATATCTACGGATGGATCTCTCACTTTCGCACATAGATACGACACACTGCCCAAACATTTAAATGAAATGTAGGACTTCTCAAATAACATGGGTCTGAATTTAGAGCTCCAGAGATCCCCCTTCCGTCGGGCTGCAGCTAAGTCTAAGAAAGCTATACATTGGAATGTGGAAGCATAAGGAGAGCTTTGTTTCTGAATATGTGTGCGTTGTTGTGGCCCTCTTACAATCTCTTGGAGAATTTTAATGATTACAAAAGCGACGTTCCCCAAAAATGTTTACACATAAGCCTCGAGACGGTGCTAGTTCTTAGCTGTGTTTTGCCTGATTTACATTCATATTTCTCAACACGGACTTTCATCACTGGCTCGAGCAGTTAAACCACAGACTGTGTGCTAAGAGAGGAGCAGGAACCTTCTCCTCTTGCTGCCATTTCTTGGACTTCTGTACTTCACTTCTTGTAAAAGTAAAATAAACATAGTGGGACAGAAGTGGAGGTAGTCCTGAGCACGTCTCTTGATCGCAGCTATCTCCACTTCCTTGTCCAGCTCCCTGTGGCACCAGACATCGTGAAAACAATTGCCGATGATTTATTCTCATCCCTTCATTATTCAGAGCGTCGTCGCAGCAGTTATGTAAAGCCTCGGTGCATGTGATTGCTGCAAGTCTAGCTGGCTAAGCTTGTTAGTCACTAAACGTACATTTTAACTCGGCCTTTGTCAGGAGTTTCAACGTCTCGCCACAATCCTCTGTCTAAGTGATCATTTTTGTCAGTGCAACAACAGTCCTGTCCCACGCGCTCTGCTTCAAGGCCAACGCAACAACGTGCAATCCAACATCCGCTGCGTTCAAAATGCTCTATTGTAAATCATAAAATCATCCAACCAAGGGTGTTTTTAATGGGTCTGCCTCTGCTGTGTCCCCTGGGCAGCCTTGCAATAAAGCTTGAAGTATTGTTTTGGTGAATGCGGCGACTTGTTTGCCATGTGCTTGAGGCCGCACTGAATTATTTAGCATCTCTCTAGTCTTACGACACGTGAGCTCCAACGGCCAAATAACCGGGTAAAACTGTAACACGGCATTTGGTGAACTGTAGCTATTACGGTTCCCCTTAGTTTGAAATCATTCGCAAATCCCTTTATCCACAGCAGTCACCTGATTGGCTGTAAAATAATACCGAAAAATGCCAAATCACCATTAAAATCCATGTGCACTTTTCAGCAAAGATCAGCAAAAAATTATAAATACCAACAACTCAGGACATTACAGAGATCTGTAGCAAAAAGACTAAAAACAAGCAGGGTGTTAACTAAACATCACAGAGAAATGACAAATAAAGGGGACAAATATGACCTCAAAAATCAGAGGAATGAAAAAAAAAAAAAACACAAAATCACCTAATCTCTAAAAATGAAAAGTCAGAGAGTAATCATCAGTAAAGTTGGTGAGACATTCCCTAAAAAGCAGCAACAATGACCTAAAAGCCTGCGTGTCAGAAGGTAACATCTCTATCTATTCTGATGAGAGACTTGCCGCTGAGAAACCCAAAAATGTGTGGTGCTGATGTCATGGCTCCCGCTGGCAGGGAAGCAGCTTGACAAACAGGAAGTCCACACTGACCCAATTACCTGCCTGACATACATCATTTACCCCATTACAGGTCCATCAGGTCTGAACCCCAACACCACCATGACCACGTCAAGCCCAGAGGGGGCATCTGTGTCGAACAAAGACGCGACAGTTCAGACGGGGGGTGGGTGGGGGGGGTATGCAGCAGTGAAATGGATTAGTAACCCCACTGTCACACATAAAGTGGGGGATCGATGAAGAGCCGACGACGGAGTGACATTCAAATGGCCGAACGGCGTAGAAGTTAAGTGCGCACGACCCGGCTCACTCCTTCACGTACGTGGGCAAACGCCTCCCGTGCACACACACTCACCCGGGTATACGTGCTCCTCCTAGTCTGGGACATGTTTTTGGCTGTGGACGCACCGCCGCCCCCCCCCACTCCCACCCGCCCCCAAATCCGACCGACTCCGGGAGCGCGTTATCGGGACGACGGGCAGCCGGGAAGGGGGTCGAGGAGACGGGTGCGCGGTGATGCCGCCGTAGAGTCTCCTCACAGAATCACACCATCCCCTCTGATTCCTCGCGAAACCCCCCCTTCCCTCCTCCTCCTCGGCCTGTGACAGGGGCGTGAGGAACGGGGGGACCGGGCTCTGGCGGCAAGTTTCCGAGGGGGTAGACGATGCTGATCCGCCCCTCGGGATGAATGGAGCACGGGGGGGGGGGGAAACGGCACGGCGAAGAGAAGGGGGTGAAACTGGATGCATCAGCTGAGTGGCAGCAAGGCGCTGCGCTAGTGTCTGCGATGGTTTGTGCAGGAGGGAGGGCAGGACGACCCAGACGGACCGCTGGGTCCTAAAGCCTGCAGGGTCCCCGCAGCAAAAAGGACACCGAGAGTTAGTCAGGATTCCAACAGCCCCCTAATTTGACAGCTGTAGAACGGTGCAAGGCATACGCCAAGACAATAAATATCATCACATATATCCAAAGACTCTAGTTGGATGTGATCAGGCAAAGCAAATTAAATGACTCCGATTCCACTTTTATTTCGAACCACTTAAAAGCAAGTGGCTTTCGGAGCTTTAAAATACAAGGGACCTGACAAGCCTTCACTTATATGACCTGATTGCAATCATTTAAATAATTTAAATCCGAACATGAATTATTTTTCACTGCCGACATTGTCCTGTTCATTTTTCCGGGGGACACGGAAATGACTTGGACGGATCAGGGCGAGTTTACAGAGCAGTCGATTTGAGCAAGTCGGCCTTTAAAACCTCGCCTAGGGTCAACCAAAGTAACACAGCAGTGGAACCGATCTGCAATCGGATTTTCAACGCACGGATGGAAAAGGCAAAGGTACAAATAAGAAATCCTGAGGGAGCACTCGGTGATGTGACCTCTCACATGAGAGGTGTGCAGAAATACATCCCCTGAACTCTATCGGTTCATAGAGGGAAAGGTTTAGCGGCTGGCCGTCATCTTCACGGCGATCCAAAAACCGTACGACCTATCAGATGCAGCCTTGACGGTGGACACTGACTTCAGTCTGTTTGGTTGAAGCCAAGAGTTCACAGTTGCTTGCTTGTTTTTATTGTAGAGACGCCTGACATTAACATTTTCACAGTTGTTACGGTTGCCGTTGGAATGGGCCTGTTTGCAGCTTTATAACTGCCATCTAAAAACAAAGGACTTCTAGCCAGTTTCTTGATACCATCAGGTTTTTCCCTATTGCCCTGACATGGAAAGAAACATGGAGTACCTTATAGCATTATCTAATTGAAAATCTAAGCTCCTGTCTACTCTACAATGGCCAATCGGGTTTCAGAAACACAGATCCCTGGAGAAGTGGGTAAAAGAGGTCAGCTTTAATACGGACATTGACATGCAAAGGCTTGAATTTGAAGTCCGTCACACTTTCCCCTGAAAAAAGGGCTCGGCTTGGCTTCTGCAGCCAACAGCCGGGGGACACAACGCGTCCTGCCTTCGAATTAAAAGTGCCGAGCAGGGTCTGTGCAAAGCCAGGGGTGAACCAGTTCAACTCCAGTTTGATGATGTTTCACTATTCGCCGGCGAGCACAAAAGAGCCAGGTGACGAGCTGTGAGCCAGCAGATTGAGGATTAACAGCCTTTTATCAACCAACTCGACGGGCAAACGTTTTGTCATCTTTCTGCAGCGGAAGCAAAAGCTGTGGCCTTTCCGAGTTTCAAAAATAAAAAACAGGGCGGGGTTCGACTCCAAATCTGTCAAGAGGTGCTGCTATAGCAGGAGTCTTCGGAGTGATGTGTGGGGAAAAATTCTGGAAAGCTTCTGGGTAATCAATGGCCATCTTTCTGTTATTTCTTGTGAATTTTTTTTAATTTCTTGTATATTTTTGAGTGGCTTTTTGAAAAAAAAAAAAAAAATTTTGTTTTACAATTTTTACATTTTTTTACAATTTTTCTGCTATTTATAGTACATTTCTTGATTTTTTTCCATATTACTTGATATTTGTATTCATTAATTACTTTAATTTTGGATAGCAACTAAATCTTTAAGTATAATTTGATCACTTTCAGGCCAATTTCTTGCTGTAATTCTGGATGTTCTTAAAGAAGTACAAATATGATAAAGGCTTCAGGCATTCTTCTGGATTCAGCTGTTTGGAGACTACATGTTTTGACAATAGCATGTTGATTTTTAATCTTACGCATAAACGTAGATTTCTTATGGGACTTCCTTCAAAAATGAAAGGTAATTTCTTGAAAATGATCGACTGTCTTCCGAGATATTTCTTGCTAACGTACAAGTCATTTTTCCCATTTTTATTTGCTGTGTTTGTTGCTTTGTTTCTGTTAATATACAGTTTGACAATTTCCAGTTGAATTCTCAATTTGATGATGAAGCTCATTGACAAGCAATGATTCACAAGAATATCTGGGTGGAAAAAAGATGTATCACAAACCTCAGACAGTAATATGGCAATAAAAATCTACTTTTCTTCAAAAATATCAAAAAATTTGTGGAAAAGCTAAATCATCTGAGTTACAGGGATACAACATATACCTCTGCGGTCTCTTTACACCCATTTATGCAAATGAGGGAGACAGAACGGGCAGGAGGGGGGGGAGAAGACGGGGTCTTCAACCGCACAAAAAGGAAGAACAAGGAAGAATAGAAAAAACCAGGGGGGAAAATGGCACGCTGACAAAAATCCCAGACTTCGCCTCCGAGCGGAGGACGAGGACGAGGACGAGCGGGAGAGAGAGAGACGCTCTCGGGATCAGCGGGATCTGCTGATGTCACACAGGATGGTCCAGACCGGTGGCTCGGTGGGACTGGAGCGCAGGACGGACGTGACGCCGTCCGGGAATCTGGATGACACAGCCATGTCCGGGACCCGTCAAGGTAAAATCATCCTTTTCACGGCCACGGGGAGTTTGCGGCACCGTTGACTCAGGCCCTCATTTCAGGCTGACAAACAAATGATTCATCCATTTATCTGTTCCGTCTTTCTCTCCCTGAGACCGCTGTACTCCATTCATAGTGTTTGATTTATTGAAGATCGCCAAAGAGACAAACAAGCCACGCTCAAGGACACCGAGGGAACCACTTGAGCCTCTGCTAAAAGGAAAAACAAAGGAATCACCCTGTTGATTTCTGTGATCCTTCTTGCCGTTTTCCTTGCTGTGTCTTGACTCATTATATAGAATTTTAAAACTAAACCATTCTCAGATTTTTGGCCTTTTTTTAGGGTGAACTCCTGCTGATTTTGTGGAAATTCCTTACTGATTTTTAGGTCAATTACTCGGTTACTATTGTGATATGACAATATGCTGACTTTCTAGGGCAATGGAACCGACAATTTTCTCAATATTGTTTAAAAAGTAGTCCGCACATTGGCGCAGTGATTTGCACCTCCACCTCAGAAGCAAGAAGGTCCCTGGTTCAATTCCGACAGGAGCCTGTCTGTGAGGGTTTCCTCTCACAGACCAAACACATGCAGTAGGTTAATTGGAGAGCCTTAATTGTCATAGAAACTCTGACCCTGATGGACCACCGCCTGACTGGGATCAGCTCCAGCCCTCCTTCAACCCTCAGTGCAGGACAAGTGGTAGAGATAACCAACGACTGTCCAGAAAGTAGTGGTGCTATACATTAAAAAAATATATACTTTTCTTATTTGTGAGAGATTATCAGTTCAGTTAATTATATTCCAAAAAAATCAAGTTTCTGTTTATTTTGTTTTTTTGGAAAAATAGTGAAATAGTCCATATATGTCAAGGTAGGGAAATGAGTACTACTCTATCTCTAACATCAGGCATTTTAATTTTATATTTATTCATGAATCACTATTTTTTTTCCAGTTTTTCTACAGAGATTTCATTAAAAGTGTGATGCAGATTCCTAGCATTATGCACGTTGTAAAAACAGCATGAAATACATCATACACCAACAGAGCATAGAAATATAGAAGGGAGTGACATCACTGACATTTTACAATTGATTTATAGTTAAAATCTAACTGACAAACAGATTTAATAGCTCAATCTACAACTTTATTTGATGTTAGACAGCACATTTAGGCTGTTTTCCACATTCAGGTGACTCCAAGGGAATTATCATTCGCTATGAAACACAGCAAAATTTCTCATTGTGGAGTTTTAAATCATCCACTGTATATAATGAGATTCTTCACCATCATGTGAGCCATCCTCATGAAATTCAGACATGTCGCAAACTATCCACATAAAATAGGTCATCCGTGAAAAAGGAATAAGGCAACGAGTGTACATTTGATGAAGCTTCAGACAACGCTCTCAAGCCATGTCATTGCATTGGAACAAACGTGTGTCAGGCGTACCTTTGCATTCAATACCCCGGAGTGCATTTTACTGTTAATACCGCTGAGAAGATATCCATGCACCTGTGTTTGTTCAAGTTAACACTGAAAAAAGATATTTGGTGCCATCTAGTGAGTTAAATAAACCTAATATAAAGCATCATCTCTGAAACATCTAACGTTGCTTAGCTGGGAAAAAAAAAAAAAGCAAAGGCTAATGGAGGAGTGTTTGGCAGGTGCAGATATGAAAACAAAGGGAGTGGTGGGTGTGGCATTATCCACACATCTATTTCATTGAGCAGTCGGAACCATTTGGATCAATCAAATCGGGAAAAACTATGTGAAATTAAGATTATCGTTAATGGGGAATTAACCCTTGCTAATCGTCGCTCCGGGATTAGCCCTCCGGGATCCACTTTAACAGCTATTAGAGCTGGACGAAGCTTATTTAATGCCAGTAACGCTCATGACTCCCAAAACGGGGTCGTTTAGACGCTAAAATGGTGTTATTTCAGTCTGTAAATGTGACTTTAATCGCTTTGATAGCAGATTTATTGCGGGCTTTATCAAGCTGTCACGGGACACTCCCTGACCAACTGCTAGCAACGGTAGCAGTTAGCATCCTTGTCAATAAAGCCTCTAATATACCGCGTTTATTTCACCCAAAATAGAACAATTTAAAGACAGCCGTGCACTTCTGTATGTATAGATAGATATATTTGAATGAAACCTCGCAGAAGAGGCGGCGACAGCTGCCTAAATCTTACCTCTTTTTAATCCTAATAATAAATAATATCCAGCTAACCGTCGAGCGTCGTCCCCGGCAGGCTGCGTCCTTCCACGGCGTGCTGGACGCCTCTCACCCGGGCCGGCTGACCTCCAGGGCTGCCCGGGCTGATGCCTGCCTGCCTGCCTGCCTGCCTGCCCAAACCTTCAAAAACTCTTGTGATGCAGAAACTTTGGATCCAGACATTCAATACCGACGTGAAAATATCCCGTGTCTTGGAAGAACATGAAGGGGAAAATGCCCTTTTCTCCTCTGGACAGCTGAGTTTTTATTTACTCTTATCTTATGTTATGTAAAGTATCTTATGCAGATGAGACCAAGTGAAAAGCATGAGTGGGCACAAGAAGCAATGCGGTCCGGTGCCAAAAACATCTAAAAAACAAAAAAAAAAACTAATAGGTTGAATAAAAGCAAAGCAAAACTAAGAACCACATTTGAAATTTGGGTCCATTGTGAATTTGAAACAACTGCAATAGAAACGAGGAAGCGGATGATGTGGGAATGAAGAGGCCAGACAAATCAGCTGTGAATGTTCTGGCCAGGTTTCTATCCAGAGCCAACGGGGCCGTGATCAGAGAAAACACTGCACACTCAAGGGCTTTCACTTTCAAACTTGTCGCAATGAATGATCCCTTCAAAGGTTTGGTCAAATCTGTAGCTTCAAATAAAGACATTTACTAAATGCCAACTTGTTACCGAAAAATCAGGAACGACCGATCTATATTTGAAAAATATACATCCCTTCCGATTAAATATTCAAGGTTGAGATTCTGGAGGTCTTTTCCGTTACTTAAACGATTTGAACGCTTTTAAATCAAAACAATTTGAATGCTGTGCGGGAGACACGCTCACCATGTTTGCTTGGTGTTCCTGAGAGAGAAAAAAAGGACAGTTGTCAAACCCGATAGAAAAGTGCCTTGCTAATACGCTGACATTTGTTCGATTGTTTTTGTCCCACGACATCCCGCCGTTCGACCCAAAACTACATTTCATGAGACACCAGGGAAGAGTGCAGATCAGTCATTTTATTCTAAGTATCCGGGAGACATGGATATTGTTTACAAAATTTAAATAAATGCAGTTCAATAAAACCACACAATCGGTACAACAATGGGCATTTTCTACACTCAGAATTCCATGTTACTAACAACCAATCTGAAAACTATAAATCACTGAGCAGCTGTGGTGTGTTTGGGCATGAATCAGTCCTGAGCCATTTGATGCCATAAATAAAGATGCAAAGTTGAGTAAGCTGGAAGATTTATGCGCCTCTCTTGGTGCCATAATGTGCTAACTAACTTAGCATGATAACCGCTCGTCTGTGGAAGTTCATCAAATACACATTCAAACCTTCAAATGCATAGGTCATGCCTCCCATGTTCACCACCAGACAAAATAAAAGAATACAATTAAAAAGCTGTTTTCAGAGTTATTCCTCTACAGAAAGAGTTGGAATTAGTTGCCTTTATGTTGAGCTTTGAGGATCACGGCCAGCAGTCCAAACACCCTTAAAGCTTTTCCTGGAGGAAGGGGTGCCCTCCATTGCGCTAAGCTTAGCAGGCCCTGGAGCTGTGCATGTTGGGAGGGGTTGGACGGGCTCTTCTGCTTCTCCGTCAAAGAGCAGTGCTTCAATCTTCTGATCGTGAGAAATAGGTTATATTTTCCAGGAGAGTTGGCATGTTCCTTTCAACTGGGTGCGTGCTGAGAATACGGTCACGTCTGGACAGACAGGCCAGTTAAGCATTGCTACTCCGCGCCGCTCAGTCTCTTTGAGCGTCACCGTGAAAATAAAGTCTGTACTCGATCAGAGTGAAGTTCACGATTTTGGCGATGAGCTCTGGGATGACAAACTCTCTGATCCTCTGGTAGCCAATGTGCTCGTACAGCTTGCAGGCGTCCGTCTGCACCACAGACGTGAACAGGAGGACTGCTGCGAAACCCCTCTCGCGGGTAAATTCCGCCACCGTCCGACACAGAACCTGGCCGATGCCCATCCCGCGATGACTGCGGCGCACAGACAGGCGCTTGAGCTCCAAGCACTCCGGAGCGTTGCTATTAGGGAGGCACGCCACTGTCCCGACAACCTGGCCTTCGCTCTCCGCCACCCAGAAACACGAGTCCTTCTGCTGCAGGTACGTTTTGCTGATGTGTTCCAGGTCGCTGCGGAGGCAGCTCTCAATGTACTGGCTGAACATGTAGACGACCAGCTGCCGGGCCCCGGCCAGGAGGAGGGTGACAGCCAGGATGGGTAGCAGGAAGGACTTGGAGCTGGCCATCAGAGCGCAGAACGTGCACATTAGCACCATCTGGCAGACGGGCTGTTTCAGGAGATGCATGAAGGACGAGGGCACATGTTCACTCATTCCCAACAGGAAGATCTCCTTCACCGCCTCGTCGTCATCCTCGCGGTACCTCCGGATCTGGACGCCGGCCATAGCCCGGCCCTGCTCCTCAACACGACGACAGGAGAACCGGCTGCTCGACCTTCGGGTTCTTTACTTCCTGTACTGTAGGAAGTTCACAAAGACCACAGTTGACATGGCGCTCGCGTGAACAACACAGAAAGTCGAGAGACATTTCAGAGATATACCTTATATCTGAATTCAGTTGAATTTAGCTTGAATGAGGTGGAAATACGGCAAATGACTGAGGCCTCTTGTTATTTAAGATAAGATAAAAGGAGGCAATGTCAATCTATTGGATTGTAAATTTCCATTTTACTCAATCGAGGATGAAAAGTACTTAACGACGGTTTCATGCATTCAACTCCCGAACTTTAGCTCAAGATGACATTCAAACATCTTTTCTACTTTCTAATGTACTTTCTTCTGACAATAGAAAACTCAACAGACATCCATTCAAAAGGACCCGTCACACAAAATAAGTTACAAAATACACATAAGTGCATGCGCGCGCGCGCACACACACACACACACACACACACACACACACACACACACACAGTAAATAACTCTTCTCTGACTGTTTAAATGACTTCAAGTCCTGATGCATCTTCTTCTTTTCCTTTCAGTTTTTCTCTTTCAGGTGTCGCTACATCGAATCAACCTCCTCCATCTAACCCTATTCTCTGGATCCTCCTCTCTCACACCAACTACCTTCATATCTTCTCTCACTACGTCCATATATCTTCTCTTCGGTCTTCCTCTAGACCTCCTGCCTGGCATCTCCAATTCCAGCATCCGTCTACCAATATAGTCCCTATTCCTCCTCTGTACATGACCCAACCATCTCAGTCTGGCTTCTATGACCTTCTCTTAAGTCCTGATGCTAATTTCTAAAAATGTCCAGTGGTAAATCAGAAGGTGTCCTTATTGACACCAAAACAAGACTTGACAGCTTCTCTATTTCAAGTGACAACTCCTCCTGTTGGGTGAACAGCCCTGCTGTCATCCTGGACAGCACTCTTTTATTCCTGTGTCACTTTCATAAATCTCCATCTGCATACCTTCACAACAAAAAAAGGCATCTATTCATCTCTCAGACCTGGAAGATATACAGAACAAAAATTGAATATAAAAAAAAGAAGAAGTTAAAAATAATCAAGAAATGACTTGCAAATTTGCCAAATCATATCCTCATACAATTTTCATTGAATTGCATTAAAAATGTAGTAGTATCGTGGACAATCAGCGAGCAATTGGCTCAAAAAAGTCAAGCACAAACCTGAAAATGAGAAAAAGATTACTAGGAAACTTGCAAGTCATTACAGACATAATTAAGAAATGTCTGAAGACCAGGAAGTAAACCAACGGATTATAAAAAGAATTCATGACTTCAGGACTTGTGCTGTTTTTAAGTTCCTCATTTTTCTTGTTTATGACTGAATATTTTGTGGACATCTCCACCAAAAAAGACATATTTCTCACGAGTCGTTTTGATATTTCTTTCTCCAAATGAGCGAGTGGATTTTCAAAGAGAAATATATGGGGGAAAAAAAACCAAATAGGACTTTGTAAACAAATCCCTAGGAGCTCCTAAACGGGTGGAATAATTCATCAGGCGTTAGGAATCATCACCCAGTGTTGTCTTGCTTCTGAGAATCATGCTGAACTATAGCCAACGTTAAGGCAGTGATACGTCAATGTAAGAATGACTACACAAGGGCATGTGTGGAGAAAATACATATAACAACACAGAGAAGTGCTTGCTTGGATCATAGCAAGTCACAATATTACATACGCTTGCTAATTTGGGGGGAAACACATAAGAATCAAGTTACAGTATCTGTGTATAAGGGATAATGGAGAATCTGTGCAGACACAAAGTTGTCAGAAGACATGGCCCTCGGCGTCCAGCTTCTCCTTCGCCTGGCGTGGTTTCTGAATCCTTGAACTTCTGATAATCAACCATAAAACTCAACCTGAAAATGCCGTTTCCGCGGCATCATCAACACAACCTTGTGATGGACGACCTGGAGACTTTCAGCAATACCTGCGAACTGCGACACGGGACGTCCGGTCGTCTTCCCGGCCGTCCGCCCGGCACGCTCAGTGGGTCGCGAGTTTTTTTTTTCCACGGTGGAAACGGATGTTTTTTCCATGGTGGAAACGAAGGTTTTTTCCACCGTGGAAACGAAGCATTGATTAGCTGATTAGCTCTCTGCTAGCATTGCTGCTAGCTTCCAAGAGCACGAGTGTGTGTTCTGCTGCGACTCTCTGAAAACAAACCCCGTGGTTAAACATATTAAAAAGAAAGACAGATTACCTGTCGATGGAGGCGATGTTGGATATTTTTAATGTGTTGTTGAATCTGCAAAGTTGCGCGGTGAAAATCCTCTTATTTCATTTGAGTGCGGCCACTACTTCCCTCGCCTCGACTGCGGTGCGTTCATGTACTACAGATAGAATCCGAATAATAAACATCAGCAGTCCCGCCTTGAGATTTAAACACCGATCATACTGTGCAATTTTCCAGCAAAAAAAAAAATTGGAAATTTGTTGACTTCAAGAGGGTCCTGCACACATAAATCAAGGAAGTGTCGTTTCTTTGCCCTCGGTATCGCAGATTGTTTTTACGAATGATCGGGCTGGGGTGTACTTGAACGCATCTCCAACAACAATTTTATTAGCAGTCCAAAGCTCCGCTGTGTTTGCGCGCCGCCCCGTCCTTTCCCGTCCTTTCCCGTCCATTCCCGTCCAGCTGGGACTTGGCTTTGTGCGCTTCGAATCACATAAAATCAGTGACTGAAACAAATTTGAAAAGAAATTGTGAAGTGAATCTTGCAGTCGTGTTGGTCGAGGCAAGGGATCCCGTCATAATCATTGGTGTTGTTGTTGTCGTTGTTCAGTCTCATTTAAAAGTGGAATGAACTTTGGTTATAAGATCTCCAAGATTACTGGGAAAAAATGTGTTAATAAAAACATGCATGGAAGTAAAAAAAAGGTGAAACTTTATTTTTAGACTCGTAACTCAAATCCCAAACTTTCTGTCTGGATTTGATGATACATTGAATTCATTGTGATCTATGTCGTTGTGATTGGTATCCCCGGTGTTTGTGCGAATCTTCCAGGAAAATCATATGGCAAAAGACAGTGACGAGTTCGATCAAAAGATTGGAGGTGTACACTGTGGATATTTTTTCAGTTATTGAGGTTTATTTCAATCTTTTAGAGGCACAACAAGGTGAAATCATACAGTAGTTTAAAAAAATCAAAGAAAAATATTGAAGGAATGTTCAACTCACAGTAAATGGAAAAGAAGAAGAAAAAAAAAACGTTTTCATTTCAAGCCCATAATCTTGAAATTTGAGATGTTGATTTCATCATCTTTGGTCATTCCTAACCCACAACTTATAGCCGGAATTCAAAAATTCATAAATAGGCTGTTGATCCGAGGCAGTGCATGTCATTAAAAACAACCCAAACAATAGAGTGTAGAAGTAAATTTGTAAAACAGAAACAAAACATAACAAAGACCTTAAAAATATAACAAAGACCTTCAAACAATCGCTGGCTGTTCGCTTCAAAAACGATGACTCTATTTACAATATGGAGCACAAAACGCTCAAAGCATTGAACAGTGAAAAAATAGTTAAATGTCATTTGTATTTATATTCTACACAATCTCCATTGGCACACGTCTTAGTTTGTGGTGTCTGCTACTGAAAATGCCCCTTTAATTTAATGCATGTCCATTTATTCTAAACAAACAGAGAAATTATCATTTAATAACTTCACCTAAACCATCTCCAAATAATTTAAAGCTAGTTTAGTACAAAAATCCAGCTCACAGCGAAGGTGTGTTGTTCTAAGTTTCAACCTTCGGAGTCCCAACGGTGGAACGCGTCGCCAAACACTGTCTGAGATGTGAGGCCCAGCACAGAGACGCCCGCTGAGCTGACATGCAGGTAGAAAAATACTGAGCGCAACCTAAGAAACCAGTCGGAGAAGGTTTGAGGTGAGCGAAAAGAAACAAAGAACTGCCGCCATCACAGCTGCAACTGTTGTTGCAACAACACGAGCTCCAGGAGAATCCCAGTCCAGCGGCCGTCAGACACTGTGCACAACAGCAGGAGGCAATGATCACGGGATTATCCAGTAAACATTACGACTGGTGAAAGCTACAGAGGCCTCGGTCGCCCCCACAGCCGTGGATTGTACTTCTTTTTTTATCCAGAGCACGTGAAAATCATCTCGTCACCGGGAAATAAAACACATTTTCCTCACATTGCAAGAGAACAGAGCAAGCTATTTTGTTTTGCTTGGTTGGACGGTTGATGGTGCAGTGCAGAAAGGTTCCTGTGACCAGGTGGGTTCTCTCTGTGGGAGCTCTTCATGTTCTCCCGTCTGGGTTCTCTCAGGGTTCTCACTTTTTGTCCCACAGAACCAGAAAATTCAGCAGGTCGGTGGAAGACTGTAAATTGACTGTAAGTCGGGTGCCTCTATGCGTCCCTGTGGTAACGTCTCCAGAATAAACCCCGTCTGGCAGCGAGATTGGCTTTCCATTCCCATGACACTGCCGGCAGGATGACTGAGGAAAACCAAGAATTTCTGAAGAAAAAACAAACGCGTCCCCAACATAAATAGAGAATCAGGGCCGCTTCCCTCTGCGTCTGTGCTTTGGTTTGTTGATGACGTCCGTCCGTCATTCTGCGTGACATTTCCTGTATGACAAGTCCGAGCAAATAAATTATTACAGTAAATCTGGGTTAATTAACTCCCGATCTATTGTAGTGAGGAGAAAATAAAATAGGTGAATTCAGGGCCTCTAAAAAAGGGATTGTGTTTCCGTAAAACCTTTTCGTGTTGTTTGTACAAAACGTTCACTCATACATTCACTTCCCCGCCCGGAAAAAAGGCGAGGGGAAGCGGAAGCAGCCGCCGCCGCCGACCCCCCGCGGCGCCTCTAGCCGAGGTTGATCTGCCCGGCGTACATGGTGATCAGCAGGATGATGGTAAATCCACTCAGCAGCCCCGCGTTCTGGATCAGGAAGAAGATGATCTTGTCGGACGTTCGACGCTGTTCGCGTGCAATGCTGTCCATCTCCGGAAACTGGGGAGCCAGAAGCAGAGGCGTCAATATTCCACGGAAAGGACCGGATTTTCTTTCTACAGCAATCTCACCGTGACTGACCGTGTTTGCGACATGTGACACGAACACCGTGACATCATATCGAACCCATCAATCAGAGCAGCTCGTGTGTCTCAGAGTCATGGAAACATGCTCTGCTCAGAAATATCATCACGGTCAAAAACACACATGGAGTCTTTTTTTTTTTTTTTTCCCAGCATGTCACTTCAGATCTCCGGATCCTGAAGCACATGTTGGGTATCAGAGCAAACCACTGCTGTTGGTGCTGGTCTGGTCCGTGCTGACTGGGATGGGAGGACGGAGCTGAGCTGGGCCTCAGCACCAACAGAGAGGAACTTTTTAGTGGAAATACTTGAGAAAGAACTCTGACTCACTTGTAATGGAGTATTTTTCCACAAGAGAGTATTTTTTACTCCCTGTCCACTCCATTTCCACGGAGGACAACACACACTATCCCACACCCGAGCATTTACTGACGGCTTTACTTGATTATTGGGCAAACATTTTACATCAAATTCCGAATTTTTGATTTACTTAATTATTTCTTTTCTTCTGATACTTTGTCATTTAGCGACATTCTGTTTGGGCAATTGACCCTCCGTTATAATCAGCAATCACAGCGTTATGCATTTTGCATAAACCTTATCTGGCGAACCAGACGTTTTTCCGAGAGGCACCATTTTTTTTTCCCCCGGGTCGAAGGATGCGGCCACAGCGCCGCCACCAGCCGTCACTCACCATGTCTGCCAGGGAGATGTACAGGAACATCCCTCCGGCGATGGCAAAGATAGGGTTGGGGGCGAAGTTGCTCCCGACCAGGATGCCGAGCACCAGGCCGGCGTAGCAGGACATGGCGGAGAGCAGGTTGAAGAAGATGGCCTGCGGCACCGTCATCCCAGCGCTGAGTAGGATCACAAAATCACCTGCAGGGTGGGAACCACAGCCGAGGGCATTTGGTCAGATGTTATGAACCTCTGAGGACGAGTGACAAATACGATCCTGTCGATCCACCGCCGTCGAAAAGGGTCTCGTACGCCCGCGACGCTACGACAGCTGCCCTTTTTCCTCGGAAGCTGAAACTGCAGAAACGTTCTCCTCATCGACTGAAATGTGTTGCTTGTGGAGGCGATGTGTTTTCGCGGTCATCGTGTTTCGTCTTCTCCCCTGTGTCATGAACAACATCCCCAACCGTACCTGACTGATCGGTTCATTTTTCACCATTTGTTCGCTCGTTTTAGCTCAAATAATGACTTGAATTCCAATTCAAGTCATTCTTAATTGGAGTTGATTCCCTGCTGACTTTAAGTCTGCTGGAACAAATCAAGGCTTTGAAATCTCAGCTCATTAAAAGGCACTTCGAAGAAAAGAAGTCACTGTTTCCAGTCATCTCCTCTAATTCACTCAAGGCTCAGTACCATTACAGTTTGAAAATCCGGCGAAGCGCCAAGTAAAGCGCCACATAAATCCTTTTCTTCTCATTTCTACATGAATCAGTGGAGCCGGAAACCAGGCCGGTAGAGTGCGCTTGTGCAATCCTCCAGCAGGGGGCGCTCCAGGCCGGGGGCCGATACCGAAGCCCTTGCGCTTCTTGACTGGGGAAACAGCATGAGTCACAAAGAGACGCCCAGTGACACCAGAACAACTTGTCCCGGCGACACTGTTTACACTGACTCCAATATTCAGAGCGCAGGACTGAGCTCGCGTTCACGTGGAAGCTGTAAAAACTCCATCCTTCAGAACAGGTCTGACCGTCACGCAGAAAAATGTAGGAACCAAACCTAAAAGCTTGCACGTAACAATGTCCGGACGTCAAGTACAAATTTCAAAAGGATTAGAAATAGCGGGTTTCGGCTGCAACCGTGGGACAGATAACAAGTGATTACATCGACGGACCGTGTGATCGGTTGAGTGGTGGGTTGATTGATTGGTCGGCGCAGGGCGATAACAGGCCACCTGGCGTGACAGCCAAAGCTCGGACTTCAAAATACTTGTCATATTTGCTTTTGAAATTCACGGTAGAAAAACAATTCAGTTGATCAGACTGGGATTAATAATCCAGGAGGCTCCGGGTGAAATAAACAAAATAATGACAACAGTGTGGAAGTAACAAGAAGGGTCGTCTTAGTCAGCCTGTAAACACACCTAGAAGTAAACACACCAAACTTCTCTGCTCTTTGTAACCTGTCCGGTGAAAGTGTTGTACCTGGTGGTGACAAAGCACGAGTAAAAGTCCCGAACCCCGGGGACCTTCTCTCATCTGGTTTCAGTGTTTACAAAGCGTGAAGTTTGCAAAGCGGTCGGCCTCATTCGGCCTTTTCAGGAAACAACATCCCAATTTATTGCCAAAAACTTCACACTTCTATTCTCAGTTTATCACCCAATAACCTCAGCGGAGATCAAATTGAAATGTTGCTTTTCTTGGAATAGCAAGAAAGGGTTGCCAAATGGCCCTCCGAAAGAGCGGGAAGGTCAAATATTTGGCACTTCTGCAGATGTTGGAGTCAGAAGGTGGTTACGTTTCAATCATGGAACTTCCAAACATCCCAAACCTCTGGATTTTCAATCCCTGCCTTGAATACATCCACAATCTCCCCAGTGCGTCTCACTGTCCTGTGGTGAGTGACTATGTTTCTGGGCCGCCGAAGGGAAAGCGCTGTCAACTCACCCAGCTCGTGGGGAAACTCCTCGCACACGATGGCGGTGGACGTACTGAAGCCCGCCAGGACCGACACGGTGAAGGAGGCCCCGATGGCCAGGCCGTCGATGAAGTTGTGCACAGCGTCGCTCAGCGTGATCATCCACGCCACCGTCTTGATGCTTTTGAAACGCGTCCAGCGCAGACATTTACAGAAGACGAAGGCATTCTGGGACACAGACGTATTTGTGGGTGAGAGAGAGCAGGCGCACAAAAACAGAGAGACAGAAGACATGAGGTCAACGACAGGAAGAACCACCAAGAAATAAAATGAAAAGAACAAACATGAAAGCCGAGAAGATCCCGATCATCTATGGATCGACTACGGAGCGCTGTCCATCTATCCGTCCGTCCATCTCCTCCTGCTCATCCAGCTGGGAGACCCTGGTCTTCCCTGGGGCCTCCTCCTGCTGACACCTGCCCTGACCACCTCACCTTGAGGAGGCATCGTGAGCAGATGCCCGAGGCACCTCATCCGACTCCTGTCTGTGCGAAGAAGCTCTACTCTGAGCTCCTCTACGATGGCTGAGCTTCTCACCAAGCCTGGAGGCCACTTACATCCGTGATCTTGTTCTTCTGGTCAAGACCCAGTGCTCGTGACCGCAGGCCAGGATGAGAATGCAGACTGACCGGAAAATCAAGAGCGTGGCCTTTGGTCCGAGCTCCGTGGACAGCTCCATACAGAGTCAGTGTGACACAGGCACCAACACACTTTCTGATCTCAGGCTGCATTTTTTTTTCTGACCCATGAACAACATTCTTCAACTCCTCCATGACTGAGATACTGAGACATTTTAACTCCACCTTCTCGCAGCTGAGTAACATGACCTGAGCTTTGGAGGCGCTGCCACTTGGCACTCTGCTGCAAACCGCATTAGTGATAACTGGACATCACGGGCGGATGAAGCCAACAGAACAGCGTCATCTGCAAAAAGCAGAGAGCCCATCCTGAGGCTACCAAACCAATCCCCTCAACCCCCAACTGCCCTCCATGGAAAGTAATCGCACTTACTGCCAACAACACGGACCGAGCTGCGACGCCAGTCATACAGGGACCGAACAACGGCCTGCATCGGGGGGTCCGGTGCCCCGTACTCCCAGAGCAACCCCACAGGAGACCCTGAGGGAAACAGTCAAATGCCTGATCCAAGTCCACGAAGCACCTGTGGTCCAGCAGTGGATACTGCCACGCAGCCTGTTCTACGAAAACCACCCTGCTCCTCCTGAATCCGAGGTGGAAATGTCCGATGAACCCTCCTCTCCGGGACCCACGGATAGACCCCACCGGGGATGCTTGGGCGTGTGATCCCCCTGCAGATGGGACACACCTTCCAGCCCCCCCTCTTCCTCCAGAAGAACGGAACAACGGCCAGGTTTGCCAATGCAGAGGCACTGTCCCCAACATCTGCACAATGTTGCAGAGGAGCATCAGCCAGGACAGCCAAAACATCCAGAGACTCGAGGAACTAAGTGCGGCATTCAACCACTCCCTGCAATCCAGGAGCTCTTTAACCACCTCGAGAACTTCAGCCCACCTCCAAACCTCCAGACTCTGCTCCTTCATTGACCATTGGGACTGAGGAAGGTTTTTAAGTGCTCCCTTCACCAGCCCACAACTTCTCAAGCATAACCAGCAGCAGCCCGTCCCCATCATACGAGGTGTTCACAGTGCATTCCCTCCCCCTCCAGAGTCACTGGGTGGCGGACCAGAATCTCCTTGAAGATGTGTGGAAGTCGTTGCTCATGGCCTCATCAAACCCCTCCCACGCCTGAGTTTGTGCTTCAGCGACCACCTCAGCTGCACGACGCTCGGCCTGCTCGTACTTGTCAACTGCCCTTGAAGTCCCGCAGGCCAGAGGGGCCAGATAGGACCCTTCATGAACTTGATGGCATCACTAACTACTGGTGTCGACCAGCAGCTTTGGGGGTTAAACCCACTCCAGGTACCAACCACCTTACAGCCGCAGTTCTACAGAGTCTACCGCCTCGACAATTGGGGCACGAAACATCACCTGCGAGTACTCAATGTCCTCCACTGTCGGAGGTGACAATGGAAGATCTTTCTGACAGGGGACTTTGCCAGACGTTCCCAGCAGACCCTTCCAATACTTTTGGGCCTGCCAGTAAAACACAGGGTTCCCCGCAGGAGTAGTCTCCAGCACTTCCTCCAAGGGCTACAGAAAAGGGTGGGTACTCTGAGCTGCCGTTTTGTTGCATCGACGCAAAGAACAATGGGAATCCATCCCCCAAACCCAATGGCGGAGAGAAGCGACCCTGTCGTCCTCCAGATTAAACCCCGATGAACAGGTACCGAGCCGGGGACCAGTAAGCATGCCCAGCCTATTTGATGCCTCGAAATGGGGGCAACTTGAAAGTGAAAAAGAGTCCAATCCCCCTGGCAGAGACTGATTCTTGAGCTCAAGCTGTGTGTCCATGCAAGTCGGACTGTATCTAGCTGAAACTTCTCAGCCGCACACACGAGCTAAGCTTCCTCCCCCACCGGAGAGGTGACATTCCCCATCCCAAGAGCACGGCTTCTGCAGCCCAGGGTCGGAGCGTCCAGGTTCCGCCCGCCGCGCACTGCAGCCGACAACCTTGTTCATATGGGTGTTGAGCCCATGGGAAAAGGGAGCCCACATTGTCCTTTCTGGGCGATACCCGGCCATGGCCGCGGTCCCGGCTAACGGGCGCTCCCGATCGAGGCCGAGCTCAGACCTGCCTCCAGAATGCGGTCCTGGCCAGGGGAAACAAACAAAGTCCCTTCTTGTTTTCATTCACGGAGGTCTTCCGAGCGACTCTCTGTCTGCTCCCTCACCGACGCACGGAAAACAAACACAGCTGCTACTTTAACACGATTCTGCATGTTTCTGTTTTTGATTTTGTACTTTGACCCTCACAAGAGTCGTGTTTTCCTGTATTTGTGTGTCTTATTCATGTGTTGGTTTTATCTAATCAAGACGTTTCACTGGAAGCTCAAATCTCTGCACACATAAAGCAGGCGCACATGCAGCGTTCACGACGAGAGCCCGGATGAAGGAGGGAGGAACAAAGTGCCGAGTGTGGCTTATGTGAAACCTGAGCGCCGGCGGACGTGAACGGAGCCTGGAGGATTTTTCAGAGGAAAGTCTGCCTGATGACAAGCCTCCTCTTTCAGCAGCCGCGAAACCCAAACAAGGACTCTTTGTCCGGGAGCCTGATTATTCCGGCGTTTACCAGGAGGAGACCGAGCGGACGCCTTCGGCTCGGGCGCCGTTCCTCCGAGGCGACGGACGGGTCACAGTCAGAGCAGCTCAGCTGGAAGGACAGCATCGATAAAGGCCGGATTGGGTTCGGCCGGACTCGGCTTCGGCTCGCCCACGCGTCAGCGCTGAACTCCAACCACCGACGGGGATGAAAAAGCCCAACCGGAAGTACTTCGATGACCCGCAGGTCAATCGAGTCGACCGCGGCAGAGAAGGATGCGGATGTTAAATATCCTGGAGGTCGATCGGTGCGACTCCGGACCCTGACACCCTGAAGGAAGTCCCGCCTGTGTCTGAATTGACGAGACGGCTCTGAAAACGTAATAAGTATGTAAGAAGCTGTTGAGCTCCTCTGACTTGTCTCTTCGGGTTGAGGCAAGATCTGATTCCTTCCATCTCGGAGGCTGAACTCGGACCTGCGCGAGACACGGACGGTGAAACCGAGTTCCTTTTAGCAGCGCTAAGCTAGCGAAGGACAGCCATTCCCGTCTTTCTCGCTTGATTTGAGATTTCCAGCTGCAGCGCAAACAAGCCGAGAGCGCCCGACAGCCAATCAGAGCGAAGGAAAAACCGATGGCGGCGAGAAACGACCGATTAAATCGTGAAAGAGGAACAAATGAATGACAAAATAAAATGTGAAATCCAGAATAGCCAAAAGAAATACACAGGAAAACTGTGTCACTATTCATGTCGATAAAAAAATATGGGGATGTTGTTAAAAAATGAGCAAACATTGTTTTGATGATTATTCTTTCATTGGTTTGTATTTGAAGTCGTATTAGATGGACAGAATGCGTCAGTCTTCAAATGTTGCTCAGTGTGGGGGTGAATGACACTGCCGTCCATCAACCCCTGCTCTACTTTCTCGGAAGTGTGATTTTTGAAGCTGGCGAGCAGCGTGGCCGGCGAATCCTGGGCCGGGCCGAAGGTGGAGGAATCCCCGCCAGGATCCCTCCGTTCGTCTCCTCTTTCTCTCCCACTGAGACGGCCGGAGCAGTCGGTGAAACATTAACGTCGCCGCTAATCACGTCATTTCACTGATAGCAGAGGCTTCAAATCAAATACCTAAACTTTTACAGTTTCTCTTTTTCCCCACATCAACTCTGCGCCAAACGAGTGATGGGATAATAAACGGGGAGCCACCGGTCAGAGTCCATGAAGGATTCCGCCGGCTCGGTCGCTGATAATGTGGATATCGGGCTAATAATTGCCGGCGCTGAGCGATAACCTTCCGGGGGAAAGACGGGAGCCGGAGCTCGTCGGGGCTTGAAACGTGGCGGAGCGCCGCTCGGGTTAGGAGTCGTGACGGAGGTCGGGAGGGGGAGGGTCGACTTCAGTCAGGCGTCACGACGGCGTCGCGGCCTCTCCCCAAACCTGACCCACGTCGGTGAGATGATCACGTCGTTGTTTTGTCAGGAACATCGATTCAATCACGACGAACAAAAAGAACAGATCAATATTTGAGGTGAATGAATGTAAAACCAATTAGCTTTTAACTTTGCTTCAGGATTGATTTCATGCTCAATTAAAAAAACAACAGCTGGAGTGAGAAGTTCGAGGAGCAGTGAGAGAGGACCAATATATTGGGATATTTGATAACTATCTATGTTTCACTGGACATGAACTTGCGACACCGGGCTCTCGAGTACGAAGTGCCACGTTAATTCTGCAAAGAATGGAAACGGCTGTAAAACATTCAAAAAGAAACGATGTGCGTAAAAATCGGAACGTCGTAATCGTCCCTTTTCTTCTCTGTTGGTAATCAGTATATTTTCCTGGACGAGAACTGCAGGAAAGGAGGATCTCGTTCAACGTTCCCAGCGTTGTCAGAGGAGGACCTCCAAACTTGCATCGATGAATAAAAAAACAACAAAAACCACCCGTTGAGCAACTAAAATATCTGCCCTCCGGTGCCCAAAACACCTCTGACGGAGGCGACGGCCCGGAGCCCAGCAGAGCCACGAAAGCGCTCGGATCCTCCTGGGAGGTCTCCTGGTCATGAAGAATTCATGACAAGAGAAGGAATCCAGAAGTTCAGTTGTTACCAGGACTTCTGGCTTGCAAATATCCGCTAAAAGCAAAGAATTCCATTCAATTTGCAAACAACATTCAAATCAGCAAGAAGGAGGACTTTCCCCTGAAGGTCAGACACTTAGTGGAGCAGCGGGCGTGCAGTGCTACCTGGGCCAGGCTGAGGTTCACCTCCGACTGGCTCTTCTCGCCGCCCACGATGTTGGCGGTGCTGAGGACCACCGAGTCCTTCCTGCCCAGGATGTCTCCGTTGTGGACCGAGTTCTCGGGCGACGGATCCGGGAAGTGGCTGTGTCCGTGCTGAAGACGGGCGGCAAAATGTCATTTTTCACACACACACACACACACACACACACACACACACACACACACACACACAAAGAATGAGCTGAGATCAAAAAAGCATCTCTATCATTGAGGTCAAACCCCGAAACTTTGCAGGACAGAATGTGAAAATGTGCCAAGAATCCTGGACAACCTGAAGGGATCAGCTGCCGATTCCACCGTGAAAAGTTGCTTTGACTGATGGATCATTGAGTGTCACTTAATGCAACTCACGTGCATGTGTGTGTGTGTGTGTGTGTGTGTGTGTGTGTGTGTGTGTGTGTGTGTGTGTGTGTGTGTGTGTGTGTGTGTGTGTGTGTGTGTGTGTGTGTGTGTGTGTGTGTGTGAGTGTGTGTGTGTGTGTGTGAGTGAGTGAGTGAGTGTGTGTGTGTGTGTGAGTGTGTCTGAGTGAGTGTGTGTGTGTGTGTGTGTGTGTGTGTGTGTGAGTGTGTGTGTGTGTGTGTGTGTGTGTGTGTGTGTGTGTGTGTGTGTGTGTGTGAGTGTGTGTGTGTGTGTGTGTGTGTGTGTGTGTGTGTGTGTGTGTGTGTGTGAGTGAGTGAGTGTGTGAGTGTGTGAGTGAGTGTGTGTGTGTGTGTGAGTGTGTGTGTGTGTGAGTGAGTGTGTGTG